>VYZM01010799.1:13327-37758 GCA_013398915.1 Dromas ardeola | reverse complement strand
AGAGTGGCTGGAGAGCTGCCTGGAGGAAAAGGACCTGGGGGTGTTGGTTGACTGCTGGCTGAATATGAGCCAGCAGTGTGCCCAGGTGGCCAAGGCGGCCAACAGCATCCTGGCCTGGATCAGGAACAGTGTGGTGAGCAGGACTATAGAAGTGATCGTCCCCCTGTGTTGGGCACTGGTGAGGCCCCACCTCAAGGGCTGTGTCCAGTTTTGGGCCCCTCACCACAAAAAAAGACACCGAGGGGCTGGAGCGTGTCCAGAGAAGGGCAACGGAGCTGGTGAGGGCTCTGGAGCAGGAGTCTGGTGAGGAGCGGCTGAGGGAGCCGGGGGTGTTCAGCCTGGAGAGAAGGAGAATGAGGGGAGACCTTCTCGCTCTCTACAGCTCCCTGAAAGGAGGAGGTAGCCTGGGGGGGTCGGTCTTTTCTCCCAAGTAACAGGCAACGGGACAAGAGGAAACGTCCTCAAGTTGCGCCAGGGGTTTAGAGGTGGTTTTTGTCAGAGTTAGGTTGATGGTTGTACTCGAGGATCTGAAAGGTCCCTTCCAACCTGGGCAATTCTGATTCTATGATTCTGTGATTAACGCTTAGCCCCACCACTCCTGGGGCTGGAAGTGAATGATCAGTCCCTGACTGGCCCAGAGCCGCTCACCCTGCTGCAGGCTGGGGCAGGGCCAGAGCTGGGGGTGCAGGCAGCCCAGGGCAGTTTATTTTCCATGTATAATTTATCATGTTTATTTTCCGGCTCTGAAGCAGTCAGGACAGGGTCCAGTTTGCATTCAGGGTCTGGTTTTAGCAGAACTAGAACGCCCATCACTAGCCAGTGTCCTGTGCTTTGTCTTTGTACAGCTGAAAATGAATCATTTTGCATGTAAAGAAAAATCTCTGCAATGATATTCCTCAAATATCATTTAATGTCCAGGTCCCATGTGAGAAGAGCACAGAGAAAAATACCTAAAATTTTACGCCAAAATGGTGGCAGAAGGAATTGCAGAGAAGGAGAGAGGGCAAGTAAGGAAAAGCCCTAATGTCTTGATGGGAGCAAGTACAAAAATATCTGAGTTGCTGCCACAGTTGGAGAGGATGTGACTGTGTCTGTGGTGTAAATGGCGTACATTTAAAACTGCTTCATTACATAAGGTCTCATGTTTTCTACCCCAGGCTCCCTTTCCCAGGTCACCGTATGAACACCTGAGTCTTCTTCAAGCATCAGAGAGATGAACCTGTAGCGGCTTGTCCACAGGTAAGAGAGTCAGCCATCACTTCGGTGCCTGCTCCGGTGGTTCGGGAAGCTGAGGGACCACAGAGCCCATGGCCGTGCTGCCTGACAGTGTGATGGGAGGTTTGCTGTCTGCCGGATTTCCTCAGGTTTTGTGCCCCTCCGAGGTGACAAGGTTGTGGAGGTTTGCAATTCCTAGAGCAGACGTATGGTGACTGGACATTTAAAAAGATGTTTTGAGGAGCAAGGACTGATCCAAGCTGCTGATCTTGTGTTTTTATTTTATTTCTGCTTGCAGTGTGCCACGGGTTTTGTTCGTCGCTGCCCAGGCAGAGCAGCCTGTGCTCCCATATAGGTGCTTGCTGTAATTTTCTGAACCCAGTAGATGTGGATTGTGGTGCTAGGGTGGAGGTTGCCTCTCCTGTTGCCGGGATTTTCTTTCTGGCTTTTTATCCAGCAGCTGCCTGATATAAATTATTTAGAAACAGAGACTCCGCTTGGGTGTCTCCCCTTGTAGCTGAGCGACCTGACCAGCAGGCACCTGAATCCCACCCTCTGTTTCCTGCTCTCCCTGTCCTTTCCAGATGGGCCTTTTTCCCCTTGCAACCTTCATGAAGTCACTTCATTTACTGATGAAGTTTTACCCTCCTTAGGGATGCTGCTGGCCCAACTCTGGGGAAGTTTATTGGGATAAAATATTATTCATGGAGCTCTTGGACAGCTCTCCAGAAGAAGGTGTTGCGCTGACGGGTGTTGACACTGGCCCCCAGCATGTTGTAGAGGCAAAACGCAGGGTCTGGCGCCTGTGTTGGGTGGATTTTAAGGGCTGTGAGTCACTTGGCTGATATGAGACAGATGAACACACTCCTTGAGTGAAAAATGGGTTTGTCTGTTCCTTGCTCTAGAGCCTACAGCTTCATCCGTAGGGATGCACATCCCCCGGCAGCTTGCTTCTGTCTGCAGCCAGGCTCACCGAGCTGGGGCCATGTTGCCCATCCACAGCTACGGGTTATTTTCAGAGTTGAAACGTGGTGCTGCAGGATGGGCATCACGGCCGCATTCCCCACGTGAGCCAAGGGGCAGGAAAGCTGCTGGGAAGAAGAGTGGGCTGGGGGAGGCAGCGGTGCTGCCCCTGCAGAAGGCACAGCCTTTTCTCTGGGAGAAGCTTTTGGCTTGGAACTAAGAGGAGAGTCACGGAAGGAAGAGCAGAGCTCCCTGGAGAGCCTCAGACATGTCCTGCTGCGCCACAGCCAGGCCTTCGGTCCCGTTGGTGAGCGTTAATTGAAGGGGACAGATTTTGCACCCTGGGCGCAGCAGGTAACCACACTCCGGTGGGAGCTCAGGCTGGCTCCATCAGCAAGTGCTTCTTGCTAGGCTGCAGTTATAGCTCATTATCTCGCTGACCTTTAATTTCACAAGTGTTTCTTGCAATGTGTTTCTTCAGCCTGGTCCGGCTTCTGACCTCCATTCCCAGAGGCAGCAGAATAATATATACATCTGCTGTGCTGTCTAGCCACTTCGCATCCCTCCCTCCCTCCATCCACCCCTCCGTCTCTGTCCTTTTTGGCAATCTGTCATTTTTATTTTTGGTACTAGTCCAGGAGCTGAGTAAAAAGTACTTAGGCAGCTGGAGCGAGAAACAATGGATTTTAAATATGCTTTAACGTGTTTGTAGACAAGTGCACTTCATCGGGGTCCCTGCCCAGAACACTGGCAGCAGACAAAACTGGTGAGACTCTTCTGAGATCAGAATTAATTACACTGCATGAAATGGTGCAAACCAGACCACGATGCCGTGGGAAATATCTCCTGTTCCATGGTCCATGTCTGTTTGTGGATGCTGTGCTCGTCCCTGTGGCCACTGAGTACCTGAGATTGCTCTTCTCTAGGCTGTGGTAGGGAAGAGGATGAGGATGAGGATGGGAGGACTGTGTAGCTGTTGCACTTTGAGGATGCTCCACGGAGTGTCTGGTGGGGTGTCACACTTGTTGGAAATCATTTATCAGGGAAGATCAGTACAGGGAATAATGCTGTTGTCCTGGAAAAATATCCCCATTTCTCCTGAATTCCCACAGCTTGTTCCTGGTGAAAAAAAAATACAGATTTTGTGGTTTCTTTGTACCAGGGAATTAAAAAATCCTTTATTTAGGATGATTTGAAGAAGGAAGCAAGCTCAGAAGCAAAGGATGGGGACGAAAGAGCTGTAGTTGGAGCACATGGATTGGATGGTACCAGGTAGCCCACTAGTCCCAACTCACCAATTTTGATTAATAAAGACTGAATTTTCAGGTGCGGGACTCCCGCTGGGAGCGGAGTGGGGCTGAGCTCATGACACAACTGTTCATACCTGACGTATGGGTACAACCGTTTGTACCTGCAGGGGATTTTCTAGTGGGGAAAGAATGGAGAAGAAAAATCAAAGTGCTTTGAAATCATCCCATTTGCTGCGTTGTACTCGGCTCCCGAACCCCTGGTTGGTCTGTGGCTGCTCAAGGGGCTGGAGGCAGCCGAGCTCCGACTCTTCTGTGAGAAACAGTGTAATTGCAGAAATTGGCACGATGGCTTGGAACGAGATCTAATTAATTAATTCAAGACATGCTGGGATTAAATTTTATTAAACCTTGGAATCAGAGTAGACTAGATGAAATGTAAGCAAAGGTTGGGAAGCAAAAAGGAGGGGTATGTGCCACACGTGCTGCCTGCCAGCGCTGCTGCCGTCGTGCCCTTCGCTGGCGGGGTAGCGAGGGTTATACAGAGATATATACAGATGTACATATGTGTGTCTATATATATATCTATATACACAACCAGTTTCACTCCAGCCAGGGCGATCAGGGAGGCTCTGTTTTCCTTATCTAATTGCTCTGGATTTTTACCTGTAAGGTGACTGACCCATCCCTCTCTCTTGCAGCAGGTCATAAACTGGGCACCCCTGGCCGTGCTCTCCCTACCATCATCCAGAGTGAAGAAGAGGTTTCTTTTGCTTTTCCCCTGACCCTGTGCTGATAAACATGTCATGCTCCATCCAGATCTGCCTATTATTTCATAATAAGAAATGTCAGCTCCATATTTACTGCCTTTAAAATGATTTGGGGTCTTCTGGAATGGAAATTCAAGGCAGTTGTTGCTCACATAGTTGCATCTTGATGCTTGCTCTGCTCCCAGAAGCAGTCTGGTCTGGCATGTATGTGCTGGCACAACTTTTTCCTACTGGACTTTGCAGGAATAACTAAGATTTTTGGACAGGTTAGCGTGTGTTGGGGGGTGTATGCAAAACCACAGGCTCTCCAACAAGAGATGTAGCAAGGACCCAGCCTTTTCAGGGATGTTGTTTTGCCTGCTGGGTCTCCAGCATCCCACACGAGCTGTCTTCTCCTCTGACAGTTTCAGGAGTATACTTAATACTAATTTTAGCTCTCCCTCCAAGGTGTATATCTTTGGGGTTTGGGCACTATGAATGCCTTACTCATAAAACTACAAACACTGTAAAAGAAGGGGGGGAGGGGGGAAGTATCCCGCCCTAAAACGTTTCTGATCTCCAAGCAGCTATAATTTTGGCTTGCTTGGAGAACAAGCTGAGGTACTGTTCATTTTAACAGCCAGGAAAGGGCTGTCTGTTTATATTTAGGGCCTTGTAGATTTGCACAGTATATGCAGGTGGCACATTAAAATGTGTGGATGATTTCTTACCAGGATAAGGTTGTATTTTTACTGGACTGCCTTTAATTCTGTGTGAAGGCTAAGTAAGTAAGCACTGAAAATTTTGTTGTAACAGTTTCTGGGGTTAAATTTTGTAGCCTTTGGAGTGTTGTTTTGAGCTTAATCCTGTTGAATTCCTCCCGTACACCTTCCTACACAGTTTTGCCCAGAACACGTGTTTTTAAGAGCAGTTTGGCAACTCCTGCCACTTTGAGTTCGTAGGGCATTGGCACTAGTGATCATCACTCAGTTCTCGCTGGAGAACTGCTAGTAGACTGCTGCAATGAAAATAAGTCAGTGGGTAAAGAGCATCTTCCAGCGGTGAGGTGGGCAGTGCTCCAGGATCTCAGTCAACTTGGCAGTTACAGCTCTGACCCCCACCTCTACATGGTCTCCCACTGGAGCAGGTTGCGCCTCCTATCTATCTCGAGCTTTGCTTGTTGTCCCATTGGCTCCAGGAGCTGCAAGAACTAATGCAATCCTCACCTGGGGTCATCTTGATTTCAATGGCTTTTTCTTGGCGTGAGGTGAAGAGGATAGTGTATCCAAAACAAGTGCATGGACTTTTTGGGCCATGGCCTCTGGGGTTGGGTCATTGTTGCTGTTTCTCCCCAGGACTCCAAAGTCCTGGCCAAGGTGCCAAAGAGACGGCTCTTCAGCATGGTTGAGACTGGGCCTTCAGAGAGAGCAGCGTTCATCTCTGGAGAAGCAGAAATTGTTAAAAAATGTTCATGCAGCTTGTTTTCGAGCTGTAGCTGAACAGCAGGCAAAGATGCTGCAGTTCTCTTGTCTATATTCAGGAGCTGAAAGCCTGGTCCAGCCACACATCATTCTTCTGCCACCCCTCAGAAATTGCTCACTGGCTACTAATCTTGCTTTGATAATAAGTAATGCCTTTTTCACAGGGGAATCCAGATGATTATTTGGTATTTGCAAAGCTTACCAAGATCCCAGGGCTGAGGAGGTTTGTAAAAGTGGAGTGCAGCTATTAACGTCAGTTGTCTCGGTCTCCTGGAGAGTGCCCAAGCTCCGAGGTTTGTTCACAAATCCAAAATTAGAAAGTTGTTGATGGTTTTCTCATTCAGAGTTACGAAAAGGCCTGTTTGACTGATTTGAATCGCCAGGCAGCTGCGAGCAAATGAAGTTCAAAGTGGATGTAAGAGATGGATGGAGATCAGTGCAGAGAAAAGATACTGAATTTTAATTCTATGTATGTGTAACATACCACGACAGGTTATGGTCTTGGGAGATGGAGTAGAAAAAAGTGAAATCCAGGTTCTGTTTGCACGAAAATATTTCCATGCATGTTTGGGTACTTTGCTGTGGTAACCAGAGGGCCTATTTTTAGAATCTTTCCCAAGATGCTCCTCTATACTACATTGAGTTCCTTGGGAAGCTGGTGTACAAAGTTGTCCCAAGGGTTTTCAAGTTGAAATGAGTATTAATTCAGAAAGATTCCAAAGGGTTACGTTCTACAAAATTGATCAGATTGTGTGTGAGATCTTTCTGGCTGCATGTCCTGCCTGGACTTCATGTTGGGTATCTCTGAGATCCCAAATTCCACAATTTAGGTATGGAAAGTGTCTTTTATTTTGCCAGATCCTGAGTGCAGCGCTAAACCAATCATATTGTAATGGCAACTTGTCTTAACAGTTAAACGGAGTAATCCCAGAATATACGTTAGCATTTTTAGTCACAGCATTTTTGGCCCTCAGCCAGCAAAGCGCCTCCAAGTCTAATCTAGCAAAGATCAGCTCTCTGTTTTCCTGCGAAGATTCATCACGGAAGAGAACAAGCCCACAGGTTTAGTTGTACATTTGTGTGTGACTCTATGGTGAAACTTTTGCCCTATCTTGTTCGTCTGAAAGTCCTTCAGATTTTACTAGGCTAGCACTGGGATAGTTATATGTTCCAGTTTTCAAATGGAAAGTGTTTAGAAGATTCAGGTTTAAACATTTATTTCTTCATAAGGTGCATATCCAAAAAGAAAAAAAGCAGTCCTTTTCCAAGAGGCCACAAACAGCACCAACAGAGAGAGGCAAGCTTCTTTTTCAAATGTCATTCTTCGTATTTTATTGTCTTTCACCCATAATCATTTAAATACACTCGCATGTATTTGAAAAAATTGCACTTTATCCGTAGCACAGACATGAATATATTGTATTTTGTGATATATTGTTTCTCTGTTGGATTTTTTTCAAAGACGTTCTGCAAAATGTTTCCATGTGCATTTTAAAAAGGCAATTGTCTGTCTATACATGGATTTTATACCAGAACAATTTGCGCTTGTTCATGGGCTCCCTTATTCTTTGAAAATTTTAGAAATGCCATGACTAAAAATATGCAGAGGAATATCCATACACTGCCAGATTCAGAGGAAAAGGTATCCTTACATATATACCTTGTTAACATATGGGCTATCAAAGAGGTTTGACAGCGGGGCTGGGAGAGTTTAGCCTAATGGAGGCCCGGGATTGGCACAAAATTTTTTAATGCATTTCAACATTTGAGCCGCTTGGAGAAATGAACCCCAGCTTTTAGAATTATCTGTGCATAATGGGTCTTCTTCTGTCAATGTGCACAATGATGCTGTTAAGAGAAGCGTGCGGATGATGGGTTTGCCTCCGTATGATGCATCAAGTGTGTGCGTTAAACCAACATGGGTATTACGCAGTGAAAATCCCAAAGGGGAAAATGATATGCTGCTGTTAACATTCGTAACTTGGAAGCTCTTGGCTGTTGAAGACTTTTACTTTTAACGAGGTATATCTCAAGTATGCGTTGTCATCTTGAGTTATATCTCAAACTCTATTCTGTAGCCATAGGAGCAGTTATAATATTGTTTGCTTAGTCTGAATTCTTACGTTGTTCGTATGAAAAAAAAATAAATCTTCTCACAGGCAAGGAGGTAGTTTGCATTTTTTAATGTTTTGGATTTGCTTTAATCCCATGTGGCTATAGTTATGCGTTTAATCCCAGAAGATGAAGTAACTTTTAAACTCAAAGAGATATTTGAGTTTTAAGAGCAATGTTTACCAGCCCCATTTCATGTTGACACAGATAAACAAAATGACCTTATTTTTTCTTGGTTGTTTTCTTATTTCTTCTCTTATTATTATTATAATACCACAGAAGCAAAATTAAGTAGGTGAATAAATAGCATCTTCCAACAGTGAGGTGGGTAGGTTCATTTTCTTATTTGTTCTGGTTAGAGAAAGAAAATACTGTCTCTAGAGCGTGAGTGTTAAAAACAGGAGGCTAGTGTGGACCTGGTTATGTACAGGTAAAGTCAACAAGGTCACATTTAGAAGAGCGAATCTGAAATCTGTGCACTTATTTAAACTTCATCAGTATTAGATATGTTTTTCATAGCGTGGTGAAGGGGAAGCTGATGAGAAAATTTGGGTGTTCCAACATGAAACCTCTCCCAGTGCACAGCTGCCCTTTTGCCACTGTAAAACCAGCTCCATGTGTATTAAGCCAGCTCACATTATGGGGAAAACTTGTCTGAGAGCTATTAGTCATGGGCGCTCCTGGGATGACAGTGTGGTTTATCCTACAGTGATCTGGAAGCAATAGCGTTTTGTCATCTGCTGGTTGTGGTAGCACGACAGCCAACGTGAAGTATTGTTTTGAAGAATGTCAGTGCATAAACTCATTTTTTCCACAAACCATGCGGGGAGCGTTACTGAGATGAGTGTGGAACAGAAGACGTTTTCGGTTTTGTTGGCATTAATTGAGATGGATGTGAAGGATTTCTATAAATCAGTGCAACATTTAGAAAGGGTGACTCACTTTGAAGACGCATCACAGTGGCAATGTATCCGACACACAGAAATTCGATCAATACAATAAACATACTGTAAAGGTATACAGGATATGCCAGTCTTGTTATTTAACCTGCTCTGAAAATTCAAGAGCACGTGGCCTCTAACGGGATTAAATATTACATTTAAAAACACTAAGCCTGTTAACACAGTGCATAATTAAGCCCTGGAATTCATTGCCAAGGAAAATCTTTGAGTGGATCTTAATAACATTTAAAAAAGAGACAGACACGTCTATTATTAATAAAAGTAGGCACAGATCCGTTCTGTGAGAAGTATAAAAAAGCAAGGCTGCTTAAGAAATAGTCTTACATGTGTAAGTCAAACGCTGCCTGCCTAGTAAAGAAGCAATACTTTTTTCCTTTTATGCTCACTGTTATATTCTGATTTTCACCTGTCTTTGAAGTGCTGACACCTATGACCAGGGGAGATGTCTGCAAGGCTGCGAGGTCCACGGGCAGGTCCTGCAACTCTGACCGGCAGATTGGAGAGCTGCTCAGATAAGCAGCAGGTCAGACGAGGCACTTCTGAGTGCGCCCATGCCATTTAAGGTCACTGCAGCATTTAGCAGGGCGAAAAAATATAAGGTGTCGAGTCTTCCAGCGACCCGTGATGTTTTTGTAGCGGTTTGCCTGTAAACAGCCGAACGTGGGGCTCGGTGGATTGCTGGGTGTCTGAGCTGCACTTGTTTTGCTTTTGAGCTTTTTAAGAAAAGCTGGAGGATCGGGCAGGCCAATAAAACCAGCTGCCAGCAACCTCAGAGTATTCCTGGGCTTTCACAATCCTCACTTTGTGCTAGTTAACCCAAGCAAAACCCACGGAGAAGAAAAAGGGGATGACCCTTGTCTAAACAAATGGGTGTCCTGTACCTGCACTTTGTGTCCAGGCAAAGCTTTACTCCTTGTTTCCTTTCTTTCTTAATCAGTTTATGTCACTGTAAATCCATGCGGTGATGTGCAGTGACCTGCTGGTGGTTTCTGTCATGCCATTTCATGATCTGGTGGGCATTAACTTTTCACGCTTCATGAGGTTGCGCATGGCTGGGTCCCGTCCTGCACTCTGTAAGGAGAGGAGCTTCATTTCGAGCGGAGGCAGAGGCATGATGTGGTGATGCTGTGGGCCATGCTGCTCGCACCCCTGCCTACGGGCACTCGCTGGGACCTAGGGCCCCTGTAGCACCCTCTCGTATGGCGGTGGTGTTTTGTGGGACAGCCTTGGGATATGGTGGACCCAACATGTGTTTCTTGCCTCTGGTCTCGAGCTTTCCTTGTCTGGCCCATGCCAGCCTCTCCTGGCTCTAGCAGTGGAAAGATGAAGGTTTGTGGGGGCATGGTGGCACTGACACGGTGAACACAGTGTGATGAATATCGTAGTACATAGCTGGATGCCTAGAACCAGATTCTCCATGTCCATGCCAGGTGCTTCATGGTGCTCAGACTTGCCCAGTACCCGCAACCTCTGGGGCAGGGAAGCCCTGGGGCACTTTGACATCAGAAAAAAGTCCTGGGCAACCTGTTTGAGGTGGCCCTGCTTGAGGAGGTTCTTGGACCAGATGATCTCCAGAAGTCCCTTCCCACCTCAACCATGCTGTGTTAGGGTGCCTATTAAGGATGTTCCCCTTAAACCTTGGCACACAGGGGCAAGTCAGGGATTAAAAACAATGGTCCAGTCACCCTGCCACTGGTGCAAAGCCTCTTGAGAGCTAGGCTCCATGTGTCTGCTTCCTGTGCTCTTGCTGCAACATGGAACAGGGCATGAGGAGCGCTGGAGCTACAGCCCCTTCCCAGCTTGCAGGAGGCAATCTAGGCGGTAAAGTTTCAAGTTTCCATCTGCTGCTTTCCCTCCATGTCCTGGGAACCGCCTGCTCAGTTTCCCCTCTCGGTCATCCCTCTGGGCTTGGCTGTGCTGCTGCATGCCACCGGTTGCTGTTGTCTTGGGCAATAAACCTTGAAAGGGCAGTTCACCTTTATGTGAACTTGCACGAGTAGTAGTGAGCAGAGACCTGGGAGGTGCTGGGCTCTCTCTTCCTACAGACCTGGCCTCTGGGAGTTGGAGAAAAGAAAGTTTTCAAGCTAATGATCTCTTTCCAATCTTTTGTAAAGACATCATTGGAAGCTTGTGTTACTTCCAATAATCCCTGCTCAAAAGGGGGGGGGTGGTGGAGGGTTGCCACAGCCCCCCTCACTCAAGCTACTGGTCCCAGGTCTCTGGGCTATTTGAGAGCCAGCCCTCTGCAAGGAGTACCCGAGGAAGCCTGCTTCATGCTTGCTCCTCCTCCTCTTCCTCCTTGGCTGTGGCGGTCATGGGAATGGCAGGAGTCCAGCACGCCCTTACGCAGTGCAGCTCTTTACACTTTGTTGTGAGCCTTGGTCTGGGAAAGTATGTAAGAACATCCTTAAAGTTAATTATGTGTTTCAGCACCCTCCCTAAGTAGGCATGTTTTTTTAATCGAGACCCTAAGTTGGAGGTGAGAAGAGACAGGGTGGGAACGTCACTAACTTCACCCTGCAGGTTTGAAGTTGATTTTATGCCAAAACATCATTAATTTCTGCCATCTCAGAAATTATGCCTTTGCTGTCTGTGCTCGGTGCTGCGATATGTAGGTCTTGCTGCATAGTTCTATTAGCTCAATTTACCTTTCTCTTCCAAGACAGTTTTAGCACTAATTGACCAGAATTCAAACCAGCTTTCTCTCCTGGTAATGTGGTTCATTGCTTATAATTGACCTGCTTTTCTGGCAGTGAAGAGAGCTCTACCAGCCAGCATATACTGTGTGACTGTAGCCTGTAATTACTTAGATTTAAGCCCTTGAAGGAAAATTTTAGGATCTTTGTCTGCTGAATTGAAACTGTAAAATAATATATAGAAAAGAAAAATTTCCAAGCTAGTCTTTTAAACATCTAAACAGAGTCAGGGAAGGAAGCTTAACACTGATGAGCTGGTGGCAGAACACAGCTTTCTGGAGGAGGTTATGGTTTCAGATCTCCTGGATGGGTGACCAAGGAAGTTATTTTTATGTCACTTTCTCAGGGCTGTTGGTTGTAATGGGGAACACAGAGGTACCAAAATGGTTTGGCCATTCTAAATGCACACTGTACCAAAGAAACCCCAGTGCCTATGTGTTGCAGTTAACTGCAGTCCTGGGAAGTATTGCAGCCCCAGCTGCAGCAACTCCAGTTGCTGGTACTGACTCACTCACACACCAACATCTCCACACGCACCTCCTCTCCAGCAGCTGACAAGAACACCCCATATCCTCTGGTAGCCGGTGTTTCCTCTGGTCTCACCTGTAGAGAGACACACACACCCACTGGCTCCCAGGACCTTCACCTACTTGTCAACTAGTCCAGCTTGGTCTTTGCTAGTGATCACACGCCATCCCCTGATCCCAGTCCAACTGCGTCCCAGACCCCATACACACAGGCACATGGAACAGAGTCCTTAACCCAGCAAAACAGAAATGAAGTTTAATAGAAGATAGGACAGACTGCATTCATCATGCCCAGGGCATGGCTGGACAAGTGTACTGACCAGCACTGTTTACACACAGGTGGCCCTTTTTATCTCCTTATCCTTCTGTTTTACCACATATGTTCCTCCCAAAACCATCTTGATCCCTCCCTTCCCCGACTGTGGTTCCTTCCCTAAACATCCTATTGTAAGTCTTGTGCAATCCCCCAAAGTCCTTCCCCTGCATCCTATGTGTCCCACACCCCATCAGTCCCAAAGGAGCTCCAGTTGACTCATCTCAATGGGTTTGACAACTGTACCCTGGGGCTGTGGCTCTCCTGGGACAGCCCTGGGAGGATCCAGGCAGGATCACTTCCTCTGAGCCCATAATTTGGGTCTCCACCTACCATTGTGCCCTGTGCTCCTCTGGGATTGTGGAGATGGCCTGGGATGGGCTGATGGCTCCTGGGATGGACCTGGGAGTAGTCGGACAGGGTGTTATTTGGTTACTCCACCTGCCGTGGACTCTCTGTTCTCCTTTGTGGGTGTACAGGTAAGATTTTTATTGCATAACCTAATATAGCGCACAGAAGTGACTGAGACAGTCATGGCCATGTTCTGGCACAGCCTTGCACAGCAGTATCCACCAAGAGGTGATGTCTCCCCCCTTTCTTCATGGGAGGTGAGGAGGGCAGGAGCAGGTGTCTAATGGGAACAGCAAACCTCTAGTCCAAGATAACATCATAAAACTTCTTCTGAGAATGAGGTGACTGCCCATCAGCAGTTCTCATACAGCACCTCTCATATCTGTATCAGAGAGTAGCTTTTGCGCTGAATTTGGAGACTGTCCATACCTACCGGGTGGTGTTCGAACGGATGTCTTCCCTTTGGTCAAGACATAGATTAGGTATGAGCAAAGTGTCCAGCTCCACAGCTTGAGGCATTTCCGAGAATGTGTGGGTGCCTGAGTGGAGCACCCAGGGATATTTTAGGTGCTGGTCAAGTTTAGTCATTGTCAGGGCTATGCAGCTTGGAGCATGGCATGTCTGCGTTGCTTTCCTGAATGTGCACAGCACATCAGATGCCAAAGCCAGCCAAAGATGCCAAAGCAGATGCAAAAACATCTGGACATCACCTAAAGCTCAAAGATTTTCTCCATCTTCTGCTGATACCCCCCACAGAACATTGGCTGATCTCCAGCAGAAGTCCTTTTCTGTTCTCCTGCCTTGGAGGTAAGTAATAGCACAACTTCTGCCATATAGCCATGAGGGAGAGAAGAAAATTGAGAGAGTGGGAAACATACCTCGCTGTTCAAATTAACCTCCCTGGGATTCTTTTTAGAAGATAGGAAAAATGACAACCTGATTTACAACAACCCTTTTCCGCCTTGAAATTCACTGTGTGCCTGTCCTGTCTCTCCACATCTAGAAATAAATCATCAAGCACTTCAGAAATGCACTCATAGAAATGTACCCTTTTATTTGGCCACCATATGCGCTTGACAGTTCAAACATGCTTTTTCAGGCAGCGTTCCCTCTCCGTGTTTCTTCTCCAGGCACCCTTAGATCGAAGCATTGATTTTACATTTAAGCTTTGTGATTTTTTCCTTGGTTGGGGTCTCTAAGGGGCTGCAGAAGGGGACTGGAGCAACTTTTTCAGATTGTGTAATGCTGTTTTGGGGGAGCTATAATGGGAATGGATGAGCAGACGAGTTTTAAAAGCTTCATCCTCCAAAATGAGCAGGATGTGCATGGATACACGAGCTCTAAGTCCACAAAAGCTGGTGTAATAGCAAATTGTTGAAGTATCTCCCAGCTGCTGTGTGAGAAGAGACTGGCTCCAGTTTTGCCCAGGGCACGGGTGCAGATGCAGAAAATGCTTTTCTCTCTTTCCACTTCACAAAAATAGAAAGTCTAAACTAAAACAAAGCATCAAGATTTGTCCTGCTTATGCTATGTGACACAAGAGGCAAACTAGAGGCAAAGAGAGAGGACTACCAAGTATTTAATTTCTCTTTTTCTGCTCAGTAAAATAACCAAAGATAATCTGTTGGCTAGTGTTATGCCCTTGGCACAATGCTATATTGAAGAATTCATTGAAGAATGAGCTTAGAGTAGTTGTAAAACAAAAAATATTTTAAAAATAATTGCTGTTTTGAAAGTTTGCATTTTTATACAGAGAAAATGTAGGAGAGGCCACTGTGTGCTGTGAGGGTGAGGAGCCATGCAGCTTGTCTGTCCCCAAGCTCGGACAACACATGTTCGCAGGCACAGAGGAGAGACATGGCTGTGCTTTCCTGAGCACTGGAAAGCAGGAAAATTGGGATGCACAAAACCAGAATCTTTGTGTGGGAATAGCCCAGCTCTGACCATGATTTTCTCAGATCTGCACATAGGCTTCCAAGTGGACTGAGCACTTTGCAGCTATTTTCCCCCATTCATGCAAACTGTTGGCAGTTCTGGGTTTTCATCATGATAGTGATGAAGTTCGATCAATCGGTGGAGAGACCTGTCCCTCTCTTCCCTTGCTGTATCTTCTTGGTTGCAGTTCGATGGTACAGCCATGTACCTTCTGGCCACCTCTGGAGAAGGGATACAGGAGTGGATAGACCTTTGTTTGACCAAGAATGGCAGCTCAGGTTGTGGAACCACGAACATTGCCATGGTGACTTTATGATTTCCTGCAATGCACTGGTTCAGAGTCTTAGGGGGATTTTTTGATATCTTCATTTCACATGTCTTTATTTGAATTTATTTTTGTATGTGACCTGAAGTCTAAATTTCTTAACTTTGTAAGTTCTAAGTTACTACATCTTATTTGGAAGGGTCTTTTTTATGAATTTCCTTGTCTAAAATGTATATATTTTTTGCATGGCGTTCACTAGTGAATGATACACAACTGAGTGTATGAATAATAGACAGTAAGCACAGTAAGGATAGTCAAGTGACATTTCTAGTGGTTTGACGAAGTGTGAAATAATGCACACTCATGCACTCACATCCACACAACCTTTTAAGAGCACACTACTGGAGTTTCGGGCAGAGCGAGCAGCAGGGTTGGGACTCCTCTCATCTCTCTCCAGTTGAGAAGTCATCCACTCTCCCTTTGCAGTCACTCGAGAGAAAAAAATGTTCCGGGGCATGATTCACCTACTACTTTAGATGTGTATCTTGCAATGGAGTGAATCAACTCTAGGACTTCCTCCATAAAAGGAGGTGTGGAGGTATTTACTTTGTAGAAATCTGAAGTTGGGTGAGATAAATTCCAGCCAGGAAGCATGCTGCAGAAGACAGACATTAATATATTTTTATTAGCAATAGTTTAGAGGCCTGTGCTGCCAAGAATAGCAGATTGGGAAAAGGTGTGCACGGTTAAAACCCCCAGCCCTCTTTTTCTCTGTATTTTAAAGGCTTCCTTTGTGCTACACAGCAGCGCACAAAAATGCCAAACAAAGAGGCAAAGCTGCTGGGAGCCTTGAAGTCCCCAGTGTTCAAACTACCAAGTAGCCACCAAGTTTTTAACAAGCGACAGTAAGCGAGCAGTGAGAACTGCTGCCACACACTGCTGCCCCTGCCCACTCGTTTCAGTGAAGGCATGGCCATGGGAAAGAAAAGATTTGTTATTTCTTGTCTCATAACAGCTTCAGAGATGTATCAAGTAGCCCATGTGACGTAGGTGAGCACATTGATTAGGTACAACGGTCATTCATAATTTTGCTTTATTGTATTTTTTCCTAGTGTAGTCTATGTTTAAGGTTTTACTGAATTTTAACTTTGCGCAAAGTATTTCAGACTCTACGTCACTGTGCTCTGAGGTCGCTTAGGAGAAAGACAAGCTCACTGCAGAAACTGGTTTTGCGGCAGTTCTAACATTATTATTCAGTGGATGCATATTTCTACACTTAAAGAACAAATGCTGTAAATTTGGAGAAGCTGTGCTGCGTGCATTTTCTTATACATCAAAGAACTGAAATCCCTGCTTTACAAATGCAAAAAAAAAAAAAAAATCAACTCTCTTAAGTATAAAATTGTGGTTGTTGCCTGCACGATGCTTTTTTTTTTCCTTTTTCGGTGTTGTTTGGCTCCTTCCATCAAAAGAAACTGCCTGTTAGTGGCCAAATGCACACACACCCCCAGGTCCTGTTGCGTTTAGCCACAGATGCAAAACTTATGAAGTTTTATTATTGAAGTTTGTTAAAAGGACACAGTCCACTAATAAAACTATTTTGGTTTTCTATTGCTAATTCTGACTTGAAAGAGAGAGTAGGAGCTGACAAAATGCTGCAAGTTTTGTTAGCGAGAAGCAGAAATGAGGTAATGCAATTAATACAAGGGGCAGCAGAATCTTCTGGTAGAGCTCTCGTCATGGGAAATAATTCTTCCAAGAAAATTCACTGATGGATTATTACCTGGCTTCACAGTATATGGGTATTTGTGGACTTTTGGTACAAGCACACACTGCTGATGTTACTGCCTTACAAGTTTCAAGAGTTTCTAACTGCTGCTCAATATGCTGGACTTGGAAGAATTGTATTAAAAGTTGTTCGTTTATCCTTAGGTCCTAGCAGAGGGGACAGTTTTAGGGAATACATGAGTGTTTTGTCTCTAGAAGAAAATAAGAACTGTCATGTCCATCTCCATCCAGGCCTTGTGCTCATCCGTCTCATGATGTAGCCCCATTTAAGTCTGCACTTCAGGGTTAATCTAGTTTTTTCTCTAATGAGGATGCATTATTCAATGTTTCTTGTGTCATTCATCATTTTACTTCTTCCTGGGCAATGTGCAGCATGAACTGTCCTATTTGAACACCACTGGGAATCTGGGGCCAAATTCAACCTCAGAATTACTCCATTGACATGAAATTGTCAGGGCAAATTGTTAGGAAAATTTCCATGTTTATCTGTGTGCATACTAATGATATTGAAAGAGCATCCATCCAAAGGCCTGGGTGTCCAAGGGAAATTTTTAAAAATAGGAAACAAACCTGTTAGTTCAGCTGGAGCAAAGGAAAATATCCTGCAACTGAACTGTGAGTCGCCCAGCCTCACCAGGCAGTGCCGCGGCTCCCGCCCCGCTCCACTGCCGGGGAGGGAAATTGGGCTGAGTAGGGTGACCTGAGTGGGCTGTTATGGGACCAGTGTGCCAGCTAGTGCCAAATACCTGCGGGCACACTGCCCGCGGCCACCACCTCCTCCTCTGCCTGTGAAACGGGTGCTGCGGCAGCAGCTCCAGTGTGATGCTGCCCTAGATGGCTGGGAGAAGCAGCCAACTATTGTTTTGCGTGGGGTGTTCCTCTAAAACACAATTAGGGTTAATCCCAGCTGGAATTAGACCGCTGCAGAGGATATGCAGCACACCGGTGATGTGCTGAGACACACCGAGGCATGCGAACTGCAAGCAGAGTATCCACATCCGAGCATCAGTGGGCTGGGACATGTGACTTGAAACGTGGAGCTCATCTGAAAACTCAAAGCCCGTCGTGCTCCCTGAGCATGGCATTCCAATAGCGCACTCCCTGGGAGCTCCAACAGCAAAGCCCGGCTTCACTTTGCTCTCTCAAGCAGCTCGGGAATGTCCCACACTGCTTTTCCCAAAGCCGGGCTGAGGCTGCCTTGGCTGGACCGCTCTGTGGTGGTGGTCGATGGTTTAGTGTGACCAGGCACGAGGTGAGGGAGGATGGAGCAAAAAGTTTTGGGTGTTACTCAGTTCCCACTTGCACTGGAGCAAACTGGGAGTGAAGGGATCAACACTGATGGAAGGTTCAAGCGCCGTGTTTCCTTTTACGCACAGGCTTTCTCCAGGGTGTGTGTTATTTTTTTTTCTCTATTACCTTCCCCACCCTTTGAGTATTTTATTTATACTTCTGTTAGTTATTAATTTCTCGTGCTTGGTTTCCTGTTTGGTGCTTGGAAGCCCCGTCTCGCTGCTGGTTGCTTTTACTCCCTATCCCCTGGAGGCCTCAGAGGTTATGGGCACAGCGTTCTCCCTGCTTGGGAATTCATGGGCAGGGCGTCTTCAGCCATGCCGTGTTTAAGGGAAAATGAATCTAAGCAGGACATTTGCATGGGACAGTTGAGAATGTCACAGTCAGAAATGATCGTGATTACTTGAAAAGTGTTGTCAGGGTCAAAATTGAAGAGAAAGGCAACATGACTGAATTTTGGTGGCCATATCTGTCACCTTTTGTCTAAAATGCTGACGAATTCTTGTGGACTGTATATGTCTGGTACTGCTGAAATGGAGATGGCTCAGGGATCGGTGGCTGATTTTACAAACTGGCATTTCGATATTTGAGATGAGTGATTTCTAATGGGACTTAGAATCTCTACCAGGTAGAATTCAAAAGACTTTATCCAGTAGATGCTACAATGGAAATTTGTGACTAACTTCTTAAAAGTGAAATGGAACTTGTATTTTTGCACTATTTTTTTTTTTTTGGGGGGGGGGAGATGACTCCCGTGTAATTCAAAATAAATGGTAAAAATGCTTATTTAATTTTTAAATTACCACTCATTATGTATAGACACATATTCTGCTGGTGTGGACCGACTCTGTAATACCTTGTTTCACGTGTGTTGATGTGGTTATTGGGGTGTTTACCATATATTGGTCTATGTCAGTGGTTTGCAACCTTTTTTTTTTTTTTTTATTTTGACTTGTGAATCTTACATTTTTCCAGTGGGGTGCAGTCATTTGCATAGCAAATTTAAGCTGCCAGGCGCTGGTTTTGCTTTTCTTAGTTACAACTCACAAAACCCTTAGAAGCTGCCTCCGGATCCCCAGGGCTCCCCAGGCACGCTGGAAATGACCGGCCTAAAATTAATGGGAAGGTTGTATGGAAAAACAGAAGGGAAGGGGAAAAAAAAGTGCTGGAAGGGAGCAGAGTCCCTGCCCCCGAGGGCAAACAGGGCTGGCAGCTGAGAGTGCTGGGTTAATAGCTATCTCCTGTTCTTTCCTACCTCACAAAAATGGGTTTTGGGGCTAGGAAGCTGCTCAGGTGCTTGTGCAAAATAATGAAAAAAAGTATAAGAGGGTGCTTGAAGACATGGATGTGGTTTATTCCAGCGGCGCATTAAGCATTGCTTAAGGCCGTTTGGGCCCTGTAGGTGCACATCTGGCTGAAAGGAGAGGTCCCAGCTTTCCCATCGATCCTCACTCGCCCTGGGAGATGCTGGGGAGGATGAGGGAGGCAGGCAGGGAGCAGGCAGGGAGAAGGCAGGGAACAGGCAGGGCAGGCAGGGAGCAGGCAGGGAACAGGTAGGGCAGACAGGTCACGCAGCTTGCAGGCAAGGAGCAGTCAGGGCAGGCAGAGTGCAGGCAGGGAGTAGACAGGGAGCAGGCAGGGCAGGCAGGCTGGGGGATCTCCGGCTAATGGGAGTGACGGTAGGAGGAAGGGGCACAGGCAGAGCCGAGGCGAGGATCTGCGCCACCGGCAGCAGCTGGCAGAGGCGGCTGTGAGGCAGGAAGCTTGTCAGCCTGGCTATTCTCCTCATTAATTCCTGCCATGCCAAAACGCAACAACCTCTCTCCCCAAGCGCTTCTCACCGTGGTGGAGTATGTGTGCTCGCTTGGATTACTCATAGTTGGCTGCGATTTCTATTCGCAACATATTGTTTGACAAATGTCAATTCTGAAGAAAAATAATTTAAATTATTTCTTCAAGACAAAGTTTCAGATTTAACATTGAGCAGATGCTCTGTCTAAAATTAGCATAATGATTCTTCATGCCTGCTACTTACCAGGACATGTGTCTTTAATGTAAGTGTTGGAATAATAATGAAACTTTGCAGTGATTTTTTTTGGATAATTGAAGATTCTCCCGCATGCTTTTGAAATGTTTAATGAGCACAGGGACCTTCTGAGTTCAGGAATGCTGTTATTCCCATTTTGCAGATGTGGAAAGTGAGGCACAGAGCTCTCTGCGCTGCCTGAGGTCCAGGACCCAGGCGGGCTGGGGAGAGCCAAGCCCTTTGGTGGGCATCAGGCCCCTGAGGGCTGATATGGTGGCAGAAAAGGGATGAGGGCTTCTGGGCTCAGGCTGTTCAAAATAAACGCACTTCAGGAAAGGTGCCTAGTGGGATTTCCAAAAGCCAGGGAGAGCTTAGGGTTTGTCAGTGGCGCAGACTGTGCCTAAAACTTCTGGGCTGCATCAAAAGAACTGTGGCCAGCAGATCAAGAGAGGTGATTCTCCTCCTCTGCTCTGCTCTTGTGAGACCCCACCTGGAGTCCTGCCTCCAGCTCTGGAGCCCTCAGCACAAGAAGGACATGGACCTGTTGGAGCAGGGCCAGAGGAGGCCACAAAGATGATCAAAGGGCTGGAGCCCCTCTGCTGTGAGGACAGGCTGAGAGAGCTGGGGGGGTTCAGCCTGGAGAAGAGAAGGCTCCGGGGAGACCTTGGAGCCCTTTCCAGTCCCTCAAGGGGGCCTACAGGGAAGCTGGGGAGGGGCTGTTTGCAAGGGCATGGAGCGATAGGACGAGGGGCAATGGTTTAAACTAGAGCAGGGCAGGATTAGATCAGACATTAGGAAGAAGTTCTTTACACTGAGGGTGGTGAGACCCTGGCCCAGGTTGCCCAGAGAGGGGGTGGAGGCCCCATCCCTGGAGACATTCAAGGCCAGGATGGATGAGGCTCTGAGCAACCTGGTCTAGTTGAAGATGTCCCTGCTTCCTGCAGGGAGGTTGGACTGGATGGCCTTTAGGGGTCCCTTCCAACCCAACACATTCTGTGATTCTGTGATTCTAAGATCTCGTTTCACTTTTAGGGATTTGCAGTTCAGGTCATTAAATACATCTGAAACACGTTTGATTCTCAGGTTTCTGCTGCTCCAGCCTTCCCGAGGGGCAGGATGACGTGAAAAACATATTCCCTGTCCCCTCTTCGATCAGGAGCGTGATTGCTCATACTCAGACATGGGGGCTTTAAATAAAAAAGACAAAACATGCAACAGCATTTGTACCCAGAGAGTTTCCCTGTATGGGAAGACTTTGAGACAGAAAGGTGAAGTGACTTGTTGGTAGCTGCATAGCAAATCAGGGAATTGATACGAAAATCCCCCATTCCCACGCTGTAGTGTAGGTGTTCTTCGGGGGGAACCTTCCTTCCTGCTCCGTTACTCAACTGGCAGCTTTTGCAGTCGCCTGTATGGAAAAGCTGAAAGTCCTGCCGGTGCTTTCTGCTTCTGTTAATGCATTTTAGCAGCAGGGAAGAGCTGGAAGCATGCAGAGCACCAGAGGGTGCTCCGAGGAGCGCAGCGCTTGGGAACTCCTGCACAGCAACGGGGATGGTGGAAAAACTAATAGAGCTCAAAAAAAAAGAGAGGTGGGAAGAGTTTCAAAGAGGCCTTTTCAGGCAGCGGGTAATTTTCGCACAGCCCTGGCCACACTGAGGTGACCACGGGTGGGGGAAGGATGGGAAGGCAGCGTAACCAGTCTGAACACTCAGGAGGAAAAGAGCCTGACCTTTAAATGGGGAGTGAGATGTGGTTGTTTTAACCATCCGCAGCCTGAGGAGAGTCCCGTTCCTGACTAAATGCTGGTTTCTAGCAAAGGGTTTCCACAAAACTCCCCACCATGGCCTGAACTTAACCCCGTGTGCTCCTGACCCTGCAGTGGGAAGAGAAGTCTCAGGGGAACCTTGCCCTTCGCTTTCACATTTAAGCAAGACCACACTCTTCCACCTAAGAAAAGCCACTGGGCAAACACCTTTGTGTTGATTGCCTTGAATGGCCGTGTTTGTACTGCTCAGGGGAAAAATACCTTGACCTTTTTTTGTGTTGGAGCACAGAGATTAACCTCCATAACTGGGAAGACAGCTTTGGGTGTTTGGTGTGATAAGGGGAGTCATGGATGCTGGTTAAAAATAAATAAAAAAAACTATAGCTTTTTTTTTTTTAATGAAATTCTTAAGTGTGCCCATGTTTGGTACTGCGTGGTCCACTTTAAAAGCAAGATTTTCATGAATTCCTGGGGTTGTGTCTTCCAAGGAGAGAGAGTTTGTCATAGCAGAGGTGTTGAAGCCTCTCACAGACACACTGGATGCCCTCACAGCCAGTTCTCAGTTCTTCCCATGTGCAAAGAAAGGAAGGAAGAGGGCAGCTGTGTCAGGAGGAGATGATCTCTCTGTCTGGCCTAGTAAAATCAGAACCATCATGAGGATGCTGCTGGAATCTGAGGCCCGATAACTGGAATAGAATCACAGAATCATAGAATGGTCTCGGTTGGAAGGGACCTTTCAGATCAGTGAGTCCAACCATCAACCCAGCACTGCCAAGTCCACCACTACCCCATGTCCCTCAGCACCGCGTCTGCCCGGCTTTTAAATACCTCCAGGGATGGTGACTCCACCACTTCCCTGGGCAGCCTGGTCCAATGCCTGACAACCCTTTTGGTGAAGAAATGTTTCCTAATATCCATCCTAAACCTCCCCTTGTGCAGCTTGAGGCTCTTTCCTTTTGTCCCGTCACCTGTTCCTTGGGAGAAGAGACCAACCCCCACCCCACTGTGGCATGGAACAGATAAGACACTGCTTTTGTTTCTGATTGGGGGTCATTGCGTTTCTGTCCATGCTCCTGCAAGCTGTATTTAATTTATTACATGTCCATCCAAGTGCTCAAGTCCAACTTGATGAGGAAAGTGGACGCCTTGCTGTACCCAGTCCCCCCTGTTCGGTCTGAGTTGCGTTAGCTGGCCTTTAAGTGACAAACCTGCTTTTCCTGATTTTGGCCCATCAGAGTCGGTTGGTGCAGGGCTCCAGATGCGACTTGCTCTCTGTGGCCAGGACCAAACTGGATTTGCAGCTGGGGCTGTAACCCCAGCAACTGGGACGGGGACGCTTTGTAACTGCAGCCAGCCCCATGTGAAAGTTCACTCAAGGGGGAAACACACCCAACTTCAGTGTTTATCGAGCGAGGTTTGGGAGGGTAAAGGCTGTTCCACAAGCACTGGTTGAGAGTCCTCGTGGGCCTGTTAGCATATCCAGTGTCTGACTCCATCCGTCCAATTCCTTAAAGACCTCAACAACTGCACCTGCTTGCACCGAAGTGGCTCTGGCTGAGAGAGAGGGGGGAGACCGTGGCAGCATGGGAGCAAAATTAAACAAAAAAACCTATGAAGCATTTTTACATCACGCTCTAATTCTCATTTCTGTCCAGAATGAGAGAAATTGAAATTGAGTGTGAAACTGGGCTATTGAGGAAATAATATCCTCACGGAAACTGCACGTGTTACGTGGTATCTTCTCGGTTTTAGCACTAAAAGCATTTTGGGGATGCAGTTTACGTGGAGTTTGGTCTGGGGCTCGTTGGAGACAGGCCAGACTGGTGTTTCAATAGCAGGTTTATAATCGTTAATTCTCCTGGAAAGCAACGTGCTGTTTTCTGACTGAAACAACTCTGTTGACGTTCACCCCAAAAAGCACATCCTGCTAAGTTTCTCATTTGGCTGCCAGCGTAATTCTTTCCATCATAGAGACCTCACATCATTGTTATTTCATCGTTAGGTGACTTCTATTTTGGCTTAACCCTGACTTTATAAAATCTGGCGTCAGATAAAAACATAGACCTAGTAGTAGTGGGTTTTGAGGGGGCAGTCATTTTGTTTGTTTGTTTGTTTTTTTTTCTTTTTAACTGGTGTTTTTTTTGTGTGTAGCTTGCATTAGAATAGGAGGGCCGAGATGCATTTTCCTAGGTTGGCCGTGCCAGCTATAGGGTACAGCTGCTGTCACCACAGAATGTTTTACCAGGTACACCTTGTAGTGGCAGTCAGTTATCAAGCTCATCACATACTGATGAGCTGAGCAAAATAAGTAATCTTGGCAAGAGCTGTCATTTTTGCCAATAAAAATGTACGTCTACAGTAGCACTTCTAATGACTACAGAAGATGCACAAAATGTTTTGCTGAATACGTACATATATTTTATATATAAACACAGCCTGGGATGAAAGGTCACTCTTCTGCTTTCTTCTAAAACCCCCAGCCTGCTTCTTCCCTCCTGCCTGTCTGAAACCCAGGGTTATCTCGCACTGTCCTCCGGGCTCATCTCGGGCTGGCTGGAGCCACGATCCTGCCTGGGAGCCAGGACAGACAGCGCCGGGGCCCTTTTGCCATCACCACGGGGAAGAGGGACACGGTCTGTGGATCTTGCCTGCCCGAGCCTGTGGCCTTCCCTGCAGCCGTATGAAATGAGCACTTTGTCTCCCCCTTTGAGCGCGAGGTCTCAGGCTTTCGGTTTGTTACGGCAGT
>VYZM01010799.1:0-11804 GCA_013398915.1 Dromas ardeola | reverse complement strand
TCCCCACCTCTCACCGGGCAGAGTCATGGCAGAGCCGCGGCTGCAGCGCGGGGGGCATCTGCAGGTAACGAACCTCAGCGCTTCGCTCCAGCCTCCGCGTCTGGGCGCTTTCATAGCTCTAGTCTTAATTTCTTTTCTTTTTTTTCTTTTTTTTTTTTTTTTCTTCTTGTATCAGCCGTGGTCAGTGCTGGGAGAGGGAAGAGCAGGCGATGAGGCGTAATTAAGAGCACTTGTAAATCAGGGGCATGGCTCGCTGGTGAGGTCACTGCAGTGAGTAACCGGGAGTTACGGGATGTCGGGCTACTGTACACTGTAAACACGGAGGGGTTGTTTCTCTTGATCCGCCGCCAGACAGCCCGGGTGCCTGCACTGGCCCAGGCATCAACTGCACCTCCACTCTTAATTGGCGGCCACCTCTAATTAAGGTCCTGCGAGCTGCGGACTTTCGCTGGCTGCACCATGTGGCTGGGGTGAGCTGTCTGTCTGTCTGTCTGGGACGGATTTCCTCCTTATCACTGGTACAGGAAAGCAAGTGGGGAGCGGAGGGTTGCTCTTGAGAGACACGTGATGCGAGCGAGAAGCTGTGCGAGCGAAATCCCTGCGGGAGCTCCTGGCAAGCTGATTTTCCCAGCCCAGAGTCCAAAATATCTTCTGGGCTCCCGCAGGCAGGTGAGGAGAGTGAACCTGCAGAGAAGGGGGGGCCCATACCTGGAACTGACCCTTTGGCTGATTTATCCCTCTTTAAGTGTTCCTAGCTGCTGATGAGCACCTGCACATCAGCATAAAATGAGGCAATGTTAAAAATGCATTAAGTCTGAGTAAATGAGTGCTAATGATTTAAGCTTCTTAATCCTCCTCGATGGAAATTAATAACACTTTTGATGCACCCAGAGGTGTGATCAGAAATGCAGACACGCGCTGAGCTGCTCTATGCAAATGTGTGGATGGTTATTCTGGAAGAAGGCACTGTGCATTATTTTATTTCCCACCCCCCCCATTCCTCATTTTTTAGCTAATTGGCCGACCAGCATGAAAGCGCCTGGCACTTTTACCCAGTTCCACTCTGGCGAGTGGAAATGGCTGGGGCAGCTGACATGGTGATTTATGGTGTGAGCAATACAATCCAAACCCTGCTCTACTGCGAGAGGATAACCTGTAGCTTACAGGCTTTTAGTTTCCCTGGTGTTGAAAGATTATTAGCGTCAGTCTGCAGAGCCAGTTTTAACCTTTGATGTCTGGATGTCCTGACGGCCCCTTTGTCATAACCCCTCTCTCTCTTATTTTATTTTCTTATCTTATTGGGCTTCAGTGATCCCCTGCGAAGCTGTTTGTGCTTGTTGGGGACTGTCATGTTTTTCTCCCATTCTCAGTGCTTCAGGAATTTTTCAATCTGATTCTTGTAGGAAAGCGCAATTCTGCCAGAGCGTGTTTCCTCAATAAGAATAAGTGGGATTTGAGGGGCGTGGGATGTTGTGGTTCTCACTTGGCTCCCAGGTGTCAAGAGGCTCCAAAGCCTGTTCAATGAGTTGTGCCCATCTCCTTCCTGCCTTCCTCTGCTTAGCAGAGAGGTCTAACTGAGGGGGTCCTGGAAATAGGATTTCTTTCATCTCTGGAGAAGTATCCTTCAGTGAAGGATGCAGAGATACTGATGCAGGATGTGGTGGGGGTTGGTATGTGCTGTCCTGAGTTGCTTTGAAGAAGAAAAGCCTCCTGCCTCCAAGGCTGGCCATCAGGCTTCTCGGGTTGGTGAAGGATTCACTGCAGTCATTAGCAAGGAAAGGAAAAACAAAATCTGTAGAGGACTTGTGTAAACTGGGCATTGAAGAAAAATCTTCCAGAGGTTACTAGTTGATTAATTAACAAATGTGTTACCACCAAACTGCTTGCAGTGTGTCTGGGCTTTGTGTCCTCTGGGACACATCCAGCACATGCAGAAGTGCGGTGCAGCCCCTGAGAAATGCTTTTGAGGAGCCCTTTGCTCTCCTGGGGATGTTCTTGCCGCATAAATGAGAGGGAATTACTCACTGTGAGGGACCGTTTTCACCCTAATCCACAATGGGCATTTCTAATTTCTCTGTGTTGGACACCATCTGTTTCAGAAACATGTGTATGTCCCACTGCAGTTTCTCTACTGCGCTTTGAGTGTCTTAACGAGGGACCCTCACAAGATTTCTTCCCCCCTGTCCTGCTGAGTGCCTGCCTAGCTGCACGTGTGGCAGAAAAAGCAGAGACAGGACCGCAGGCTCCACTCGTTTCGTTTTCCTGTCTGAGCAAGAGCACGTTTGTGCAGCCGGGGCAGAGGAGAGAGCAGCCCGGGGGGGGCCAGCAAACTCAGAAATGTTTGGAGTTTGCTTTTGAAAAATATACGGTGGCCGTCAGTAGAATAGCTCAGTGTTCGGCTTGCGTAGTTTGCAGCGTGATCGGATGTGGGGGACTACTAAGGGGATCCGGTGGGGTGAGTCCCCAGAGAAACGGTTTTGAAAATAATATTTATTCTGAAGTTAACAACAAAAGCGCTGTTGAGAAACCTTTCCCAAGCTGCGGGGATAAGGCATCGCTGACATGGGTGGTTTAGCGGTAATTGGAGAGAGCAGAGAAGTGTATCCAGGCTGGGGAAATCACCACAGCCATCCCGTTGATTGGGTGGCAGGTCATTAATGAGGGGCTCCTGGGAACTCCCTCGCCGTACGTCACTGGCAAAGTCCCATGGCCACGTCGGGCAGCTCCTTCTGCGTTAGGAGAGCTGGCTTTCCTCTGGCTTCCTCCGTTCCCCCTCATCGCCGAGGTTCCTGCCGCCTCCCTGCTCGGAAGGGCTCCGCCGTCAGAACTTCTGGCCACATTTGGCTGCACATGTCGAATGCAAAAAGTGTTTCAGCAGACCCGTCGCTTCTAAAGCACTTTAAAGCACTTGGTTTCTTGGCAAGGGGGGCTCAAACTTAGGGAAAAAAAGAAAAAAACAAACCCGCCTCTGGAAAGGAAAGCAATTTATTTAAAATATACATTCAACACCATTGTCTCTGACTTTAAAAAGGCTGCTTGTTAGTAGATCTTTATAGCTCTGCTGGGATCTGCAGTCAGTAGGGCTGGTTGGGATGCAGGGAAATATTTATTCTGGTTTCCATTCTGCCTGTTCCACTTGCTGAATTCTTCCCACCTTTCACCCCTTAATCTGCACCAATCTCTCCCTGGTGCTCCCTCTCCTGGGCTCTGCGAGACCACCTTGCAAGGGGACAGTTGTGATTAGGGCTCCCACTGTGCCACGACTTGAATTCAAGCAAATGGGCTTTCCCAGGCCGGCTTTGCGCACTCAGCTGGGATCTCGGTCTCTATAATCGGTGCAGTAATCAGAATGGAGATTTTTATCCCGCCCGGCTCTAATTACACGCCTGCATAAGGTGAACCTTTTAATGAGCATCAAAAGACGCATTGTGTGTCAGGGAGGGCCTGTGTTAAAGGGACTAGGGGATTATTCAGTCATTCGAAAAACATTTGGTGAAATGTGCAATAAATCTTCCTTATCCTCTATGTTGCCTCATTTTCTTTGCAAAGCCCTGAACTAAACCCAGCCCCTCCTCCTGAGGAAGTCCAGCCTGTGGCTGGATCCTGTAGCGCTGGTTTTCCCTTACTGCCCGCTTTTCTGAGTTTTGGGAGAAGGTCAGCCGGGGTTGCACGTGCAGCAGGATAAGGTGAGGAACTCAGCCCTGCAGAGCTGAATGAGATGAGCAGAGACATCCCCGAGCAGTTACTGCGTGGAAATCTTCTGAGAAGACTTTTCCCTAACAGGAACGGTTACTAACCCATTTAAACACACTTAGATGGTATTTTTGTAAACTTTTTTTTTTTTTCCAGTTGCATGGAAATTTTGGTTTAGGGGCACTTTCCTTCTGGGAACCTCTCAGCAGCTTTTAAGCAGGGATAACTAAGAGGAAAAAAATGAGTGAGATCAAGTTTTCCTGCCTTCCCAAAATGGACCTGCTGTGAGCAAAGACTACATGGGCCTCGTTGCCTTGAAGCCCGTGTACCATTTTGCATAGGCACAAAGCGCTTGTAGGGCATCGCGGCAGGAGCTCCAGGGGGTCAGCCACTGGTACAAAGCCAGCGTAGAGCATCTTCAGCATTGTGGGAAACCTTATTATACATTGATGATGTAAAAATCTTTTTTGTGCAAATGAGGTTTTCGGTTTCAGCAGCTCCTCACTCTCCAAATCCTAAATTGTCTTTTCCAGCCCACTTATCCAGACCTTCCCTTGTTCCTTCCTGAGACTTTGCAGGGTGACCTGCTCATTAAACCATTATTCCAGCTTTCCAGCCCTGGGAGGCTTTGGGGTTTCAGCTATTTTGCTCTGCTTCTCCATTAGACCTACAGATTTTAGTCAGGAAGGCAAGGTGTGTCAAAAATTGGCTGGATTCAGTTGAATTCAGACATAGGATTTGGGTTTCTCTGCTAATGTTACTCTCAGATGCATCAAGACCTGGAGAGGTTTGCTGAGCCCTCATTTGGTTGTGGAGTTTAGAGGGGGAAACCTCAGGAGAATCCAATAAAGTTGAGCCTGGCCCTTTTCCCAGCAAACCTGGTTTTAAGTGTAGTATTTCCCTGAAGCCTTTACTGCCATGCCCCTACGTCCAGATTGAAATCCAACTTCTGCATTGCTTAGGTGGTCTCTCCTGAAAGGCAGTTCACTGCTTCACAGAACTCAAAAGGCACAAAACAGACACAACGCTTCATTCTATAACCACCTACTGGCACTTTTCATAAGAATTACTAATAGATTTAGGTCTCTGGTATACATGGACTGTCCTCCTTGATCTTCAGGTGTATGATTATTCTCTTGATAGCCCCATATATCACCAATGTCATAATGAGCCATGAGCCAGCGGTGATAGAGGTTCCCAAGGGGTGTTGTGTTGTGAGCTGATTGTGTTCCCAACTCAGGTAGGTATGGTCTTGGGGTAAAAGGCTAACTAGGTAAGTGTGTGACTGGATGCATGCTCCCCAAAGTAATGTAGTAAGATAAGTTGTGGGTCGAATGCATTGGAGGTCTGCGTTGTGGCTGGACATGATGGTGTGTGCCATCTCCACCCATTTCATCTGGGGAAGGTGAATGAGTGGTCATTATTTAAGTGCTGCGGTACAGGGTTCACAAAACAGTTTGTGAAAATTGGAGAGCTTCTAGGAACTTTCAGGGGGTTTAGGAACAACATCCGGGTTCCTCCTGCCCCAAGCTGCTGGGAGATGCCCAGGAAAGGTGTGGGATAGAAAGACTTTCCCCATTCCCTGCTGTTTGGGGTGAGGCAGTGGGGACCCCAAGGGATGCAGTGAGTGACCCGGGGCCAAAGCAGCGGCTTTGTCACTAACGGGAATGTGTTTAGAGTTTTCCATGAGGCACCACTGACTCTTTAAATAGCTGCCCACGGGTTTCCTGTGTTCCCTTCTCCCCTTTATTCATTTTTTTTGGGTTTGTTCCCTTCTGGGGAGATTTACTAACATAAATTAAAGCTATAGAAAAACTGAAGATGGGGCTAAAATGAGTGGAATAAAAATTAAAAACAAAAAAAAAAAGTTTCATAAAGTTCACACATTTTGGAAAGCACTGGGATGGCACCTGCCGCCTGTAAAACAAGAGCAGCTGCTGGGCTGGGTCAGCCAGGAGTCGGTAACGGGCTGGTGATTTGCAGTTGCCACCCTGTTGCCACAGGGGTGGAAATCTGATAAACTCCCTGGGAGGCACCACAGCTGCACTGGGTTGTCTCAGCTGCGGAGGAACAAGTTGAGGGTGATGAGCCGGATGGGCACTGTGAAGAACGGAGAGGTAGTGCCTGTCCCTTAAGGGGAAGCATCCTGTGGGGGGACAAGCATGGGGTGTTGGTCCCAAGCATCTCTCCTTAGAAGGGCTCTTCGCAGCAGATATTCTTTGTACAAGTGGAAACAGCTAAGGGATTTCTTTACTCAAATTTGAGAGGTCTCTTGGCACCCCAAGAGCTTGCGTCAATTGGGAAGTTTCTGTTGTGGGGGTCATCAGGGCTGGTAGGAGCAGGACAAAGCATTCTTGTGTGCATTTGAACCCACCAAAAATGTGTGGGATCTTTGCACGTTTTAAAGAGGAAAACAAAGCTTTGGTTGTGTTTAAAAAAAAAAAAAAAAAAAAAGCCTTCTTTTTGAAAATGGGGGGGGCTTGTCTGTGGAAANTTTAAAAAAAAAAAAAAAAAAAAAAAGCCTTCGTTTTGAAGATGAGGAGTGCTTGTCTGTGGAACAAAACAGTGCAATGAAAGGTCAGGCTTGAACCAAGTGCAAAAATAGAGATGTAGATATCTACGGAAGAATTTGAAGCTTTTCTGAGTTGGAAGGGAAGTCGAGCTGGGAGTTTAATTACCTCCCACAAACTTGCCTGTAGTGCTCAGGTATTTCTTTCATGATTTTCTCAGGCTAAAATTAACAAAACCTGAAGAGAAACCACTCTTCCACACCATTTCACCACTCTGTTTACATGAGAAAATTGGCCAGGACACAACAGTGTGACCACTGTAGTTTGGAAGAAGCGTACATTTCTTCTGGAAGTGAGGATCTCTGCTGGAAGTTATCCTGCAAGAATTCAGAAGTGTTTCTGGCCAATATCCTTCTGTGGAAAAGTGCGTGCCTCAGTTCCCACTTCTGTAAAATGGGGTTAAAAATATTCTCCCTCCATCCCAGGAGCATTGCCACACTCCCTCCGCAGCAGTTTGTAAAACACCACAGAGTTTTTTCCACCAGCGTAAAAAATGCTAAATAAAAGTAAATTGATACTATTTTAAATAATATTCTAAGTTCTTCATGCTACAGTGAATGACTACAAATAACAATGAAAACATATTATGGTAAAGATTCACAGTTATGGTTCATGACCACTCTAGGCTGGGGAAGCTACTGCTTTTTAGCACCAATGGCCCAGCAGCTGCTCAAAAACCTTACCAAAATGGGTAAAAGAGATCCAAGAATCACGTACGATCTTCCTCGTGTGGTGTGAGTAGATCTGCCAGCAGCACGGGCTGGATCTTCACATCTCATAGCATCCTACAGTAATGACTCACTGCCTAATGAGTTTACTGCCGTGGTTTACCATCATTACTAAGGTAATCCTTTTTAATTCAAGGAGCATTTATTAAAACTGAAGCCTTGCTGCTTTTGCAAACCTGCTTTGAATGGCGCCGTTTGCATTCAGAAAGAGTAAAGCAAGAAAGGCTAAAACCGTTACTGCCAAACTGAAGAATTTTTTCATAACCCTAAGGCAGCAGTGGGCTGGTTTTCTGCTAAAGAAAAGGCCTGCAGTGTTGGTTTTATTATGCATTATGCAAGTTTTAGGTCTTTAAAGAAGTTAAGGGAAAGTCCCAGATGAGGTGTTGGTTGTCTTATACTCTCCATGGAATATAGTTGCTTTTTGATTCTGCCTGTAATTCATTGCCGTAGACATGGTCCGCTGCCTTCGTGTTTTGATCTGTCATCCACCTGTGGGGATTTGCTGCAAAGTTAGAAAATACTTTGCGTCCATATTTGCATTAATCAGAATTCAGAATTATTCAGAAGATAGGAGATGGTATGCCAGAATGTTAAAGCAGCAGTTAACGGTTTGGGTTTTTTTTAAGTAAACAGGTGTAAAGGCGGAAATGAAGTGTGTGAATATAACAGAAATCCTCAAATCCCATTGCTCCTGAACGGGAGCTAAGGCATTGCTGGCAGTCAGGGATGCATCTGCCTGTCTTGGGAGGCTTCTGCTTGTGGAGTCGTGTCAAGCACAAAACCTATCACAAAAATATCTAAGCTGGACATTGTTGTTTAGGTTATTTGTTGTTGTTTGTTTGTTTGTTTGGTTTTTTTTCATTTTGAACCCATTTTTTTTCCATCTTAAATTAGAGTGATACTTTCCTAAGTGAACAGGAGATTGGTCATATACTTTAATAAATTCTAATGCAAATCAAGGTGATAAACGTGATCTTTTTTCACATGGATAAGTGTGTTGAGTTCCTCCCAGGGGAAAAAAGGCTGGTAAGGGTTCTGAGGGGCACGGGGACAGAGAGCTCAAAAGGAGAAGATGTTTGTGAGGGGTGTGGGGAGAGGGCAGGAACCGGTGCCCATGTGTGAGCCAAAAGTTTAGGTTAAGAGATAATAAAAAGCATTCATTTTGCTCTTTTCTTGAGAGCAATACGCCAGTAAAGACTTTGAAGCCACTGAGGGCACTTGTTGCAGAAAATAGCTTTGGAAATGTGTTTGCTGAAAGCCTTCTCTCTATTTCGGTAAATAAATGAGGAAAGTGAGAGATGTCAGGTCGCAGCAGCGCTGGAGACGGGGTGCCCGCAGCCCAGCACAGGGACGAGGAGCACGGCAGTGGCCTGAAAACACACAGACAGTTTCACATGAATGGCAAGTGCAGCTTTGCACGCCTTGGACCTCAAATAATGAATGAATGTGAGTGCCGAGGAGGGGTGGCTTAGAGAAGCTCCGATACTTGGTACTTTACTTTCCTGCTTTTACACCAGGGCTGTGTCAGAACTAAAAGTGCCTTTCACGGGCAGGACAGACCCCTGGGAGTGGGCGTTTTGTCCTGCCTTCCTAGGTAAAATATTTTGAATATTGTACTTGGGAAGCTGCTTCTGGAATATGGTCATGGATTATATCTCTATTCGAGGGTATGCTGTTGCACGCCTGTGTACAGAAGGTACCTGCCCATGTGCCATCACCGAGACACCTACTTAAAAAGTGGCATTTTGACTCAATTTCCATCTCTGTTTGCATTTGTACGGGTGGCTACTCGGCGCTGGGGCTGTCCCCGTGAGGAATCGTCCCCAGTGCCAGTGAGCCCGTTTGCACTCGCTGGGTGTGTGCGTGTGCGAGAGCGAGTGCAGGGGATGTTTTCCATTTAACAATGTTATTTCTGGCACCGCTGCTTTTTCTGTAATCACTGTGGAAACTGTTATGCTTGGGGGTTCATCAAGGAAACATTGTAAGTTCTTCTAGGGAGAAATATATTAAGCAAGTGGCTGTGATACTGGTTTCATAAGGGCTCACTTTAATTTGCAACAGTGTTTTCAGGAGATTTTTACTGGCTGTGGTTCTAATGGAGTCGAGAAACACCTTAAGTGGAATGGCAGAGAAGAGCACCCAGAATGCTGGAAAAGGGGCAGTTTGGTGTTTGGACTCTGGTGCTGTGTTGTATGATGGTGTTTCAGGAAAAAAAAATAAAATTAGTCAGATTTTCCTTTGAAGAGGCAAAAAAGTTTGACGATAGATGGGATCTGCCTGCAGAGCGGTGATGGTCTGGGCCCTGTCCTGGAGAAATACAAGAAGTCACAGATGCAGGTCATTTATTGTGAGAGGAGTTTTTTAGATACATTGACGGGTGTCCTCTTCTTCTGTGGCCATAAAGAGTCGGCTGGCACGGCTTCACCGTGTGGCTGAGGCTGGATTTGGGATGCCGACTTGCCATGGTGCCCAGGTGTGGGACCATCTCCCGTATGCTATGGCACAGGGGGCAGGACGGCGGGTGGGAGGGCCCCTGGACCACCGCTGCCAGAGGAGCCACATCCAGCCGGGAACCTGCTCTCAGGGTCCCATCGTGGCTCAACATGCACAGGAGTTTCTGCGTGGGCTGACGCAGGCCTGGTGCGCAGGAAGGATTTGGGGAGAAAAGCATGCAGTGTGTAACTGCAGGGAGAAAGCCAGTAACTATACACACGAGTGTAGGAGACTTGGCAGCCCCGGGGCTTACACACAAGCTCCCATCTATCCCAGAGGTTCTGGCAATGACCAGGTGTGCAGAGGTCCCATAAGTGCCCCTGGCTCTAAGAGAAGAAGAAAATCCCACGGGTACCTCATCAGATACCACCTTCTGGATCACAAATACAGTGATCCCAAATCCGTGAGCAAAACAACACAGCCAAGGAAGGAAACAAGTCACATCCATGAAAGCTGATGCTTGATAGCACCAGATTATCCTAAACATCAGTGTCCTCCTACCAGTTGAGGCCACCCTTGACCCTTCAAAAGGGGGAAAAAGCCAAAAGCCAAGATAGAACATCTTCAGCTGCTCGTGCAGTTAGAAAAAGTGTCTCCTGGTACCTGCAGACATACGCTGGAAGCCCTGAAGCGCAAGACCCAAGGAAAGCAGAGTTTTCATGCCGAGCCATGAGTGATACAGGATGCCAAGAAAAAACAATGGCAAACCCTCTCTGTCCACAGCCAGCACCAGGGTCAGGACGGATTAACAGCATCATCTGCCCTACAGCTCACAGTACTGGGGAAAACACAGCTCCAAGGCTTAAAACTAAGGCTCTCTGAAGACTTGAAATCCCCAGGGGAGAAGGAGATATGAGCTCCTCTCCAGAGCCTCAGGGGGTAAGACAGGCACAGCTGAACTGGCAACCTCCCCCTCTAAAGGTAACTGTCGATGGTTTACCTCCCTGTGCAACTGCTCTGGGAAGTCAGGGGAGACAGAGCTAGAATGATGGATGCAAAATTAAAAGCTCAATACATAATTAATCGCTGAGGTCATCAAATTGTACGAATCTGTCCATCTCGCACTCCGCTCTCCTGTTAATCAGAGGAGTCTCTGTTTCAATGGTGTGTGAAGTGGTCCTGGAAGAACCACAATTCCTGCACACCGCTGCCATGAAGCCTGTACTGGGTGCCGTATAAATCAATAGTAATAAATCATTTGCTGAACGCTGTAAAGATTTTAAGAGTGTTAAACAAAGAGAATGCCTCCAGGGAACCCAAAATAAAGTGAGGGGTGAGTCTGAGTAACTTATTAAGGTAATTATTAAAATGCATAATCGCCAAACATCAAATATGTATAGCATAGAGAAAACCTTCTTTCCTTTTTCCGGTATCAGCCTCTCCACAAATGTCAATGAAAAAGAGCACTCTTAAGTACCACAAATAAAACACAGGGCACAGATAAAAGCTAGCAAACCCATCCTACCGCCTGGCCATCATAACCCCTTCTCTTTCCCCCTCTACGCACCACCTCCCTCTGAGTTTCCCCTGCAATGGGAAGCTCCCCCAAGCTGGGACCACATGGCCCGTTTTTCCAATATATTTGCAATTTCTAGTATGTGATGGTGTTATCCTGTTTATAAATAAGTGGTTAACGACAATCAACATGAATGCCCAGAATGGAAGAAGTTTATCCCCTGGTTGTTGCATCCTCCAGATGCTGAGCAAGGTGAACCAATGTGATCCAGCGTGTCAGGTCCTTGTGGTCCCATCAGCAGCAATGGCATGATCCAATCTCTGGACTGGGCCATAACAGCTGCTTGACAAGGAATAATGACACCGCCAGCATGTGAAGCACAAACAGAGGTGAAATATTAGGTTTATTTCTACATCTAAGGAGGAATTGGGGAAACTTAACAGCACAAACTGTAGTTTAGTGAGGGTTAATAGCTAATGTTTGCAGAAAATGCTAGGGCTTCACTGCCTCACGCAGCTGTTCATGACCTCTCTGCTTTATGCTGCACCTACAAAATGAGTTTTCAAAGTTCTCTGGAAGTTTCTTCCTGATTTGTGAACAGTGTTGTTACCGTATCCATGACAAAATGTCGTGTTATCTGTGAGAAATGCCATGCTACTTGACTAAGCACAGACCGTGCATACCGTTCTAGCACTGTCCAACACGTTACAGCAAGAGGAGCCTGCCCAGCACTGACAGTGGGCTGGCAGCAGCAGGTGAACATCCCCACCACTGTCTTTGGATGTGGGACAGCAACAGCCTTGGGTCCATGGGCTGCTGTGTGCATAAGTCTCTTTTTCCTCTGGCTGTGGACAGAGAGGGTTT
>VYZM01010796.1:4919-18210 GCA_013398915.1 Dromas ardeola | reverse complement strand
CTAGCCCAGTACCATCCCCAGTTTATTTTGAGTAATCTATTTCAAGCAGACTATACTCCAAAGTCCTTTCGGTGTGTATCTAGTTAAGGATTAAATATGCGAGGACAGAGAGCATGAGAATGAAAGATAAAAGCGGCAGCAGCAGAAAGGAATAAAATCAGGATAAGAAGTTGCAGAGGAGAAGGTTCTCCCGCAAAAATATCATAAAAGGTACAGATGAAATCGGTCTGGAACTTAACGTGTTTGCAAGTCTTAAGAATGCATAATTAACAGAACCCAATCAATCAGCGGAAGCTGAGCAAAGAGATAACAGGATTCCTTGGAGGAGGTGGCGGAGAGAAAAATCGACAGGGGTATTTTTTGTTTGCTAAATTCTGGCAAGTTTGAACTTTGAAAGTGCGAGCTGCAAGAGTAATGGCCAAGAAGATCTCCGCAGTAGGAATCAGGGCATGGTCCTGTAGGAATGATACTGAGAGCACGAAGGCAGGGATAACACGCCAGTTATTGTCCAGGCAGGGATAACACACCAGTTATTGTCCAGGCAAATACAGCAAAGAAGAAATTTAAGAGCACACGAAGACTTTTGCCCAGCAGAAGGTTGGCTTTTTGGAGAGAATTAGCTAAAAAAGCTTCAGGCAAAATTGCAAGTTGCCTTGGCCACAGCCGCAGAATATAACTGAGGGTAGGGGGAAAGTGCCAAGAAGTGGAAGGTTTATATATTTAAAAAAGATGCGAGGTTTGAAATAAACCCTGTAGTGTGCTGCAGAAGGCAGCGGGCTTTTCCAAAAGCAGAGGGAGGGATAAAGCTCCGTTGGGAAACGCACTGGGCAAGAAGCGCCTGGCCAGGAAGGCGATGGATAAAAGAAATAAATGGGGGAAAAAACCAGCCTGCAGTTCTCTGATCTGATGAGGAGCAAATGCAGGGTCATCGATGCTCATCCTTATAAACACCAAATGGTGCTCCAAAGAGGTAAAGAGCATGAATATTTTTCTCCAAGATGTATTTGGTAGAAAGCGTTTAATATAGACAAATAAGGTATTTCCCTGGTTTTCCAGTGCTAGCCGGTGTGTCGTAGTTAAAATGTCCCTTACCTTTATAATATTGGAATATACCCATGTTCTGGTTTACAACAGAAGACGGTGAAAATGCCAAGTAATTGAGTCTTGGAAGACTCAGTGCCCAGGTGATTTTCACTGATTTTCTTCCTTTTGTCTTGGTACAACTTTTCTACCGTGTGTTTCAAGGACGTGAAGTCTTCTCTGAATTTTTGAATGGTGGGTGCGTAAATCACTTTGTGTTTCTGACTGTTATATATTCCCACATGAGTTAGCTATAGTATAGAATTTTTTCCTAAGAGAAGCTAGTAAGTGAATTTAATAAGCTTTTTTACATTTACGTAGGGGTGGCCTTTCCTTTTAGCTTCAACCCTTATTAGTCCCCACTCCTCTAAGTGGCACTATTAAGTAATTTCAGGACCATTAATTAGACAAGAGATTTTTGCACATGGATGATCCGTGGAAGAATAAAGTATTTAGGCTGTAGGGAGCCGGGGAACTGCCCGTTCCCTGTCCTGCTGCGCTGCCTTTGGCTCGAGGAGCTGCGGCTGGTAAGTGAAGCAAAGCAAAGAGACCCCCAGAATTAGGTCCGTGCTTCAAAAAGGTCCTTCTCAGGATGGCGAGCGGGGGAAGAAGGGTGTCTGGAGAGTTGGCAGGAGTCAACGGGCAATTTCCCATTTGCGGCTGTTGCTGAATGCGTGGTATTTTACGGTTGCCTGACACCATACGTGGTTGTACCCTGTGTGAACGGCCCAAAGTAATCTGCCCTTTAACTCCAGTTACTTCATTATCACCTCGTCACGTTAAATCATAGAATCACAGAATGGTTTGGGTTGGAAGGGACCTTAAAGACCATCCAGTCCCACCCCCTGCCCTGGGCAGGGACACCTCCCACCAGCCCAGGTTGCTCCAAGCCCCGTCCAGCCTGGCCTTGAACCCCTCCAGGGATGGGGCATCCTTACCAGCCGCAAAACTTGCTGGATACTGCTGTGGTTGTAACTGGACGAGTAACACGTTCTGGTGCCATGTCTAGAAGTCTTTGATGATAATGTGTAGATTTTGTTTTGTTAAAAAAATAAAACCCAAACTGCTTTATTGGGAAGGTCTCGATGCAACTTTGCTCGTAACTCCAACAAGTATTGGTTAACGTACTGTTGTCTCTTGCCATGATGGTCAAGACTTAGGCATGGAAAGCTCCTGTTTATTCTGAATAAAGCAGCTAGAGGACAGCGCATCGAGAAGATGACAAGGCTTGCAGGGTATGAATTTCGTAATCTTGAGATAATTTCCTCAAGCCAATGGTTGTATTAATGTGCAATGCCTATATTGCGGGGTTACTGTTTCTAAAGGACCGTGTGCGTGTACTGCTAGCGCTTTGGAGACATGGACGCTTTGCTGAATGTTATTTGTAGGTCACATCCATGTGCATGTGTACATGTACACGCTTTCTCTCCTCTTGTGGCATGGTAGATAAGCGTGTACCGTCATTCCCCATTCCAGAGACGTTCTCCCTTCTTCCTTTTGTTTTTTGTGTTTTTCTCTTGAAATGCATTTTATTTTTATTTCCTTTCTGGAGTAGCGGGCCTGTTTGTGCTTCCCTGTTTTGATTTCTTGACCTGCTCTTTGGCGCTTTTTCCTTTGCAAATCTACCCTCTTCCTCTTCTTTCTTCATCATTTCTGAAGGGGAAGATAATTTCACAATCACGTTGGGATTAAATTTTGCCTTTCTTCTGGCAAAGCTATTTTGGTCACCGATAGACACTTCTAGTTGCGTGTTTTTCCCCAGGGATTTTACATTCTTGACATATTGCTCCAGTGCCAGCCTGCTTAACTATCAGAAGACAAAGCGATCTCTCCGTGCCATCTAATACAACGTGAGCTGAGCTAGAACCTTTCAGAGATGATAAGTTTTGGTAATGGGGTTTCTCCAGGGTATATTATGCATACGTGTATTCATCTCATTGCCTTCTTCCTTGGAGACCCTGGATCCTTTGAAATCTAACAGCTGAGAGGAACCGAGGAACTCTACCGTACGTATAAGGCTGAGAGAGTTGACGGTGTTCAGCCTGGAGAAGAGAAGGCTCCGGGGAGACCCTCGAGCCCCTTCCAGTCCCTCAAGGGGCTCCAGGAAAGCTGGGGAGGGACTCTGGATCAGGGAGGGGAGCCGTGGGACGAGGGGGAAGGGTTTGACACTGCAAGAGGGGAGACTGAGCTGAGATGTGAGGCAGAAATTCTTGGCTGTGAGGGTGGTGAGCCCCTGGCCCAGGTTGCCCAGAGAAGCTGTGGCTGCCCCATCCCTGGAGGGGTTCAAGGCCAGGTTGGACGGGGCTTGGAGCAACCTGGGCTGGTGGGAGGTGTCCCTGCCCAGGGCAGGGGGGTGGAACTGGATTACCTTTAAGGTCCCTTCCAACTCTAACCATTCTGTGATTCTATAGTTACGTATTTTCTGACAAGCACAATGGAATAGGTGCAATTTGAAGCTCCAGCGAAGAAATAACAGTAAAAGTGTGCATGCAACCAAGACACACTGAAAAAATCTACTTTTTTGTCTTCTGCAAGATGCAATGCCTGAACAGAAAACCTGAGACTGGCACATTCACAGCTCAGTGGGTTCTTTTTAACCTTTTTCTCCCTAGGATAAGAGGTATTTTTCCTTGTGGTGTTTCAGGGAGCAGAGTCCTCGATTAAAGTTTGGGGAAAATACGGCTTACACCAGATTGCTGCTGTACAATTGATACATGGCAGATGTAATTGATAACCAGAATCCGTATTTTCTTCTTAGAAATGGAAAGTTTCTGCCTTGTTAAAGGTTTTTTGTTAGTTTTGCTTGCTTGTTCTTAAAGGAAATGTTAGATTAGGCCTGATAATACCTCTGATAATACCTCGGGGCACTAAAGTTGACTGTGGTTAATGCTACACCATGGAGTTTAGGTCCAGAGGAACTCCATCCATCCTTGTCAAACATTTAACTACTGCTGGGCAAGGGTCGGATTTTGATAAAGGCAAACACTGAGAGCAGACGGTGGTTGTTTAAATTGAAGGTGGCGCGTTTCAAGCAGCGTCTGTAAAGGAGGTCAACACCCTCGAAATTCAGTAATTTGAGAAAGTAAATTATTGTTGTAGCTCTTTTGCACTTAACCAACCAACTTGGGTAACTGAACTAGAACTTTTGTGCTTTAAGCTTTAATTTTTTTGTGACAACGGTAAGGAAGGTTGCTGGGGGTTTTACGGCTGTTAGTTCAGGCAGTTGGATAGGTCTGATTTGCCTTAAAATAGCTTTGCATTTCTCCACTGCCTCTGCCCCTTCATCTTTATACTATTCAAGGCAAAAATTTACCCTCTCCACTCATCTGTGGTGCAGAAATAAGGGAAAAGACAGGTTGCAGCTATTTCTTTGGTTTCTATAACCTTTCTTTCAGCCTGCGTCCTGGACCCCGAGGCTGGGTTACCGGAATTCTTCTTCCTCTCATCTTATTTTGTCTCTATCAAACTAAACACCCCAATACTTTGGTAGCCTGGAGTGAGTTTCACTAACCAGTATAGCTGGTCCCAGGACTGACATCATTTTTCTCGACGATGATGGGAGATTTCCCATCTGTGCTCAGGTTCGCGCGCAAGGAAGGTCTCGGGGCCTCCACAGCGATTAATCCTATTTCCACTTAATTATAAGGGGATGCGTTTTGTCTCATCATTAGGATATCTACAACTCTCAGGAGAGTATTTGTACCAGATAAGATTTGATTAAGACTCATTATGGTGCTGTTTACTTCCTTTGATTAGTTCAGAAGCTTAGGTCCATCTTTAATTGTAAATGGAGGGCTCTTTTCTCCCTCCCCTTCTATTTGGCTATGAATATTTATTGCTGTGCTGTGGTAACAGTTGTGTTTGCTGGCTGGGCTCCTGTTCTATCTTAGGATCTAATCTATTAATCGTATGCGGCATGTGGTCCTCCTGCATCTCAAGCAGACGTAGCTACGCTTCAGCCTGGTGTTATTGGCGTGTTCTTGCAGTTGAACCTTTCAGCTGCAGGAGCGGTGTCATTCTCTGCTCATAAGAAATGTGAGAAAAGCTTCATTCCGTATGCTTCACTAAAAGAAATGAAAAAGAATAAGGCTACCACCCCCCCACCCCAAAAGAAAAAAGAGCTGAATTTGTAAAATGTCACTTGCTGCCATTTATGGCTTCGCTCGGGAAACATATGCTTGGGAGAGCTGTGCTCCGTGAACAGGTTGCCTTCTCCGTCGGAGATTCCGGCCAGGCAGATTGAGGAGTAGCCTGGAAAAATGCCTCTGACATCCACAAATCAGGAATTTTGAGCTCTTTTGGTGAAAAGCAGAGATGAGAATGTCGCTGTCGAGAAGAACATCATCGTCAGAGCCCCAGAGCTGTATTACGGCATTAGGAAGATGTACAAGCTTTCGCATTTTATCTGCTGTGTCCGAGCATTTGATCATTCTGACCGCAGTGTTGCAAAAATTATACAACCGTGTTGGAGAATTTTTATCTTGAATTAATACTTTCGGATAATTTAATGTGTGATTTCTGAGAAATTTGGAGAGCGTGCAGAAGATCCTGCTTCTGATCTAGTTAAAGATGTCCCTGGTCACTGCAGGGGGGTTGGACTAGATGACCTTTAAGGGTCCCTTCCAACCCAACACATTCTATGATTCTATGATTCATTCTGAATATTTCAGAGCATCTTTTTTTGACAAACCCGCCTGTTTTGGCACAAGCAGTGAGAAAGGAGGTTTTTAGAAGGCTGGGGTATATACCTTCACGATGATAATCAAGGATATCTTTTCATTAGTGGATGTTTAACAGAGGAAGGTATTTCGTGGGATGAAGGAGCAGGGAAAAACAGGGATGTTTTGAAGCTAATGATGAAATACAGTCGTAAAGATTCCTGGAAGGCTATAGTCAACTGAAGCTCTCTCTGTCTTGTAGATCCCTACGTACTGTAAAGGCTAGATATCCCTATCCCTATGAATATCCCTGTTTATGGAAATAAATGGATAAGTCATTTTGAAAACATCCTACAAATAATAATCATCATTACTTTAAATGTTGCTGAGATGAAGAATAACTGCTGCAGGATTCCAGGTGGTAGACTATCTTTCAGATCTTTTTGGTAAAGGGGTCAGGAATGAGTGTGGACTACAAGAATATTAGTGTTGCTTGTTTTGTGGATTTTCTTTTTGACTTTTCTTTTTTTTTATTCCGTTCTTTTGGGAGGTGGATCACGCTGAAAACCCAACTCGGTTCCTTAAACCTGTGGTTTGAATGCTGTGGCATTTCACGGAGTCATTCAGGCTGGGGGCTTTGGGGTGTCTCTAGTCCAGCCTCTGCCTAAATCGTGCTGAATCTTTCGGCTATGAAATGTGTGCAGCATCTTTCACCATAGTAAGAACCGATATTTATTACCAGGACTGCAGAGAAATGTGTTAATAAAGGTTTGCATACATACATTTTATGTATGTTCCATTTTCTACTTACAGAATTTGGATAATTTCCATTTAGTCCCATTACCAGTAGCCTGGGAACAACTTCTTAAACCCTGTAAAATGCTTCGTTACTGCTCGCATCTCCTCGCCATCTCCTTCCCCACCAACCGCTTTCTCTGCGTAGGAATCTCCAATGTTTTCATATGCTTGAGCTTGGAAAAAATCCCGTTGGGCTGGAGCTACGCAGGTGGGCTCTTCTCCATTAATAGCTTCACCTCTGTTTTCTTACCCTTGGCATTCGCTCTTGAGACGCGTTATCTGTGTCAGTGTTTCATTTCCTGTTTGCTTCACCCTTAACAGCCTCCTTTGATTTAGCTCCATGCAGAATATTTAGCATATAAATTAACTAACTCTGCTGTAGTAGCTGTAGAAACTTCCCGCCCATCCTCCCACTTGGGAAAAACAAAACAACAAACCACTCAGTGGTGTGTTGAAAAATGTCATTTATTAGCCGGTTCCCTAGCTGGTGCGGAAAAAGGATTGGGTTTGGGGTTTTTTGGTCCCGGCCAGGTGGATTCCCAGGGGTTGGTGGCTCGGGTTTGCTGCAGTCATCGTTCTCTTGCAAACGGTGGCTGAGCTTTGCCTGGAGCCAGGTAGTGATTGGTTTTTGGCTGTAGAGAAGACAAACGTAACGCAGGCTAGAGCAGAAAGAACATCTTCCTTACCTGCTTTTTGTACATCTCTGGCACCGTATGGTCTTGATAGACACGACTGCAGGTGAACCTCGTACAGCTAGAATTGCTGATAGGCTCCTCTTCCCAGGCTGAGCTCAAGTTGGTGCCTCAGGGACCAAAATGTGGGCAGCAGGGCCAGGGAGGGGATTCTACCCCTCTGCTCCGCTCGGGGGAGACCCCACCTGGAGTACCACGTCCAGCTCTGGAGCCCCCCCGACATCAGAAGGACACGGAGCTGTTGGAGCGGGGCCAGAGGAGGCCCCGGAGATGCTGGGAGGGCTGGAGCCCCTCTGCTGGGAGGACAGGCTGAGAGAGCTGGGGGGGTTCAGCCTGGAGAAGAGAAGGCTCCGGGGAGACCTTGGAGCCCCTGCCAGTCCCTCCAGGGGCTCCAGGAAAGCTGGGGAGGGACTCTGGGTCAGGGAGGGGAGCCGTGGGACGAGGGGGAATGGCTTCAGACTGCAAGAGGGGAGATTTAGATTAGATCTGAGGCAGAAATTCTTGGCTGTGAGGGGGGTGAGCCCCTGGCCCAGGTTGCCCAGAGAAGCTGTGGCTGCCCCATCCCTGGAGGGGTTCAAGGCCAGGTTGGACGGGGCTTGGAGCAACCTGGGCTGGTGGGAGGGGTCCCTGCCCAGGGCAGGGGGTTGGAACTGGATGGGCTTTAAGGTCCCTTCTAACCCAATCCATTCTATGATACAATTCTATGATAAAATTTTAAGTGAGTCATATTGGATGGGACAATTTTTTTTTTGCTTTGGGTGGTTTTGGCATAGCTCTTTCCACCCCACACGTCAACAAGGCGGTAGAAGTTGAGCTTTGTGGGTTTTTTGCTGGTGCATCCCTACTTTAATAGCAGTGGACTGTGATTTAAAACTGAGTTGTAGGGGAGGGCTTACGTTGGGTTTTCAGAATTTTGTGGCGTTCCAGTACTTGTTTTTATTGTGCTCGTAGTTCATTCTGCCTATCACTGTAGAAATAATTCTGGTGGCCCAAAATTTAAATGATACATTACTTTTCATTAAGAGAACTATTTCATTTTAATGCTTTTTTTTTTTTTCATTTAAAAACGCCTAGAATTAAAACAAAAATGTTTCTAAATGAGGAAAAAAATAAAGATAATATCTTTCCAGAATGTTTAGCCAAAACCTTTCCGTGTTGCTTTCTTCTTGGCTGAAACCATTTGCCAAATGAGACTGTCCAACCCGCTTAATGGTTTTGTTCCTAGAAAAATATTGCAGTGGAATAAAATATTTCTCACAAAAGATCATTTAGGTCTACTTGTAATCCTATTTTAATCTGATTTTAATGGCTGAACATGCTCGTATGGTTGACCTTTGTCTAAAATCAATAGTTTTGATTTTTTTAAGAGAAAAATTACAGGGTTCAGGCGGCTTTAATACAAATCAAAAAGCACGGGAGATGTTCCAGCAGGGAGAGACATCCTCTCCCATGGGCAAGGGTGTCGCGGGCTTCTTCTATGCCCTGAAAAATCACGGAAAATAAAGCAACTCTGCCTTCAAGCGACTCCATTCAAAAACAATCATAAACCAAAATACTTAAGGGGACGCATCAGATCAGCTTTGCTGGATTTCCGTGTTTGTTTTTTACCCCAACACTTTTATAAATGATTTTCGAAGACTTGTAACCGAGGTGTTTGTGGGATCTAGAAGAAAAGCCTTTTTCTTTCTGGGAACAGAAACCAGCTATATAATATATTCTTGCTGGGTTTAATTTCCATGCCTTCCAAAGCAGTTGTTTATCTTCATCTTGTGCAAGCTGTAGGTCTAAAGCCTTCGCTTAATTAAGACTGGAACAGTAAATAAACAAAACTATGCCGTCTTCCGTGTAGAGCAACAATAGGTATGTGAGAAATAGATAACAATATTTATATTTTTAACAACTTTGGAGGGTTTTTTTGCCTTTCATCTTCTTCTACCATCAGCTAAGGGAAAAGAACGGCTCAGAGAAGCAGGAACCACCCAGAACACTGTTTATAAACTTTGTGGGTGGCTGACGGTTTTTCAATCAGTGTAAAGATAACCCAGTCCTTAGCTCTTAAATAGGAATTGGTAAATAGTAATTGTAAATAGCAATTTTGCTGTTAAATGGGAAGATATTTGTCCTACAGTGAGACTTAAGAACAAAAGAAATTTGGGCAGCACCCAGATCTCGTAGCGAGTGCTGGATTCCAGCATTCCTGTGCTTTCGAAACTCCGCTGCCTTCCTGGAGGTACTTAATATTGCTGGGAATAAAAGTGGGTACTTGATTTTAAATATTTTCAAGTCGATGAGCTTCTGTCAGTGGAGGTCACTCAGTCGGGAAGTACGACGTGTGTGTCTGCTGGAGTCCTTTTTGTTCATAGGGAAAAACGATGTTCAAAGCCTGGTTTAGTTTTTAATTTGAAATACATGAATTTTTTGAGCTGGCAGTGCGCGCGTGCAGCCCAGAAACCAACCGCCCCCTGGTCTGCATCGAAAGAACCGTGGGCAGCAGGGCGAGGGAGGGGATTCTACCCCTCTGCTCTGCTCGGGGGAGACCCCGCCTGGATTACCACGTCCAGCTCTGGAGCCCCCCCGACATCAGAAGGACACGGAGCTGTTGGAGCGGGGCCAGCGAAGGGCCCCAGAGATGCTGGGAGGGCTGGAGCCCCTCTGCTGGGAGGACAGGCTGAGAGAGCTGGGGGGGTTCAGCCTGGAGAAGAGAAGGCTCCGGGGAGACCTTGGAGCCCCTGCCAGTCCCTCAAGGGGCTCCAGGAAAGCTGGGGAGGGACTCTGGATCAGGGAGGGGAGCCGTGGGACGAGGGGGAAGGGTTTGACACTGCAAGAGGGGAGACTGAGCTGAGATGTGAGGCAGAAATTCTTGGCTGTGAGGGGGGCGAGCCCCTGGCCCAGGGTGCCCAGAGAAGCTGTGGCTGCCCCATCCCTGGAGGGGTTCAAGGCCAGGTTGGACGGGGCTTGGAGCAACCTGGGCTGGGGGGAGGTGTCCCTGCCCAGGGCAGGGGGGTTGGAACTGAAGGTCCCTTCCAACCCGAACCATTCTGTGATTCTGTGATTCTATGATTAGTTCTATGATTTTGAGGGCTTTGAGAGCTAGGGCATCGTTTCATAAGGATTTTGTAGTCTTGGGTGGGTTTGCAGCGTAGTGCGGAGCTGTGATTTGTCAAAATCACACCCCGTCTCCTCCCATTTCAACACATCCCTTTCTGGCTGCCTCCCCACATCAGGAAGGGGAAGAGAAGACTGAGCAGTTCCATCCTTTGTGCAAGGTGGGACCCTCCGTGATGTAGTCGGGATTCCAGCTGCAGGAATCTCACCTTCCAAAGATCCTGCCTTATGCCCGTCTGCAGGAACGAAAGCCACGCATAAAGCTTCTTGCATGACTCGATGCTGGTGGAAGCACCAGTATTTCCTCCGGGTGATCCCTTGTTTTCCCTCTTAACATTTTACTCCGGTTGTAACGAAAGCATCAAACCCCAGCTAATTTAGACGTAGTGATACTTGAATGTATTTTTAAACATGTAGCTGTTCCTGTGTGAGAAGCAGAATAAAGTTATACAACTGTCTAGTATTTTTAGGTTTTTTTCATATAGGTAGGAAGCTGTTAACTCTGGTCTACCAGTATAATTATTTCGGTAAATATATATATATGCTTGTAAATAACATTATACATCTTTCGAGTGCAGGCCTGTAAGTGCTTTTATGGCTTGTCTGCAATGGAATGAAACTCAAAACATTTGTGGTTTTGGAACGAACATTTGTTGAATATTAAGAGCCTGATGTGTAAATAGAGTGGGATAACGCGCTTGGATTTGCTGGGTACCTCGGATGAAAAACTCGTCTCTGACCCTTAGCAAGTACAGTCAAGGATCTTGGAGCAGCGTGTTTATTTTAGCTAACAAGTTTGTACAAACAACAGACGGAGTTCTAATATGAACTGCCCGCGTTTATAGCCTGCCTCGACTAATGGTTATGGCTGTTGCATGACTCAAGCTGATTGGAAATTGCATAACGAGGTAAAACGGCAAAACAACCAGGCTGATCATTTCCTGGGCAGCTTTTGTTGAAGGCGTACGGCAAGCCCTCATAATACAATTTCAGAATGTAAAGGCGGATTAGGGGATAGCTACATTACTCCGTAATTTTATATATATATAGACGTGGAGGCACTTCAGCTCGGTGACGTGACAAAATGAGGAATTTCTCATTAACAAGCTAAAGCAAATGACTTGCGTTGACCTGCAGTAAGTCAATTTGTCAGTTTTTAAAGAAAACCCAAGAAAAGGATGGCGCTGGGTGCTGCAGAGCCACTCGTCTCCCCTTCTTTCAACGCAGACGTGGTTAGAAGGTGGTTTTATTCAAAATCTTCAATACTTACTAACAGGAGAGAGGTGTGTTCAGGAATTGGCATCCTTGGATTCAGCTTTTTTGGTGCAACCCTTCTGTGGTTTAAAAGTGTGTTCTCTGTTTTGCCTGATAGAGTGAGAAATCCACTTCTCGATTGGATCAGTGCTCCAAAAACAATTTTTTCCAAAGAAAAGTTTAATGATGAATTAAAATTATTATTGTTTCCACGTTCTTACAGCTTTAAAATATACAAACTAATATAAGTAAGGGCAAAAGGAAAAAAAAACGAAGTGAGAGGTAGTGCCTTTTTAAGACCAATAAAGGGATAAAATGTCTATTCCGTTCCCCTTTGGAACGCAAAATTCTAACGCCACCCAACCCTTCTGATTTCAGACCTTCCCATAGGTATTGCTTCTGTAAATATTTACAGATTTCAGGTTGGGGCTTGGGCCATACTCACTGAGAAGGTTTTCAGAAGATGCTCAATGCCACAATTGAACTGAAAGGATCTGCCTTGCAAATGGAAATGCTGGTGCGTGGATCCAGCTTTGGACTCTCTGTTCTTTTTAAATCAGTATTTTCTGACTCTCGACTGCAGTAATGTGGTGCCTATAAATATATTTTACTTTTTTCCTCATTTTCTCGGCCGTATGAACAGTATTTACAGTACACGTTAATCATTCACCTGAAGACCGCTTGCACGGAGAAGCGGAAATTTCACTTCGCGAAGTGGCTTTGGCTTTTCCCGTGGGAAAGACTTCCCAAGCTTCTCCGATCCTTCATTCTCCACACCTAATGACGTGGGAGAGCGTGTGCGTGCAGCTGTACCCCTGTGAAGATACATTTCACATCATAAATTTGACTCTGATGACTTACCTGCTTTCTAAAAAAATCACATTTCTTCTAAACGGAATCGAAAATAATCCCTCGCAAAAGCAGTTTCATTGTTTGAAACAGGTTTAAAGTCACCTTCGCAAGTAGTTTCAAAATGAAAATCGATCCAGGTTTTGGGGGTTCAGCTGAATGGAAGTTATAGTCATTTATTTTCTGATTTAACTTCTTGATAGGAAGATGGACGGGGCTTTGGGTAACCTGGTCTAGTGGGAGATGTCCCTGCCCAGGGCAGGGGGGTGGAACTAGATGATTTTTAAGGTCCCTTCCAACCTAAACCAATCTATGATTCTATAAAAAGAGTAATCCAAAAACCAAAAAAAGACCAATATCATTTCAGCACACATAATTTTATATATCGTAAGGATATTTGTAAGAGCGAGAAAAATCTATGTGGCACCAATTGGCATTTTAATTCACTGTACATCTGTTCCTCCGTGCTTTACTGTGCTTCAGCCACTGCAGAAAAAACAATTTCCCTCTAATTTTTGCTCAGACCCGTCTTATTTTTGCTGGTTTTGCTTGGTTTCCCTGTGCCGCTGCTAACTTGATCTATCGATAGGTGGATTGAGAGCTGGCTGTGTGACAGGACTCAGAGGGTTGTGATCAGCGGCACAGAGTCTAGTTGGAGGCCTGTAACCAGTGGTGTCCCCCAGGGGTCAATACTCGGTCCAATTTTGTTCAATATATTCATTAATGACCTGGACGAGGGGACAGAGTGCATCCTCAGCAAATTTTCTGATGATACCAAACTGGGAGGGGTGGCTGACGCCCCAGAGGGCCGTGCTGCCATCCAGCGTGACCTGGACAGGCTGGAGAGCTGGGCAG
>VYZM01010795.1:363579-386561 GCA_013398915.1 Dromas ardeola | reverse complement strand
GGAGGGGAGGGGCGGCCGCCGCGCAGGCGCAGCGCGAGCAGCCGGAGGGCGCGAGCGCCGCCGCGACCCGCCCCCCCCGGCCGTGTGCGGGGAGGGGGCAGGGTCTCGGTGACCGGTTGGGCTGCGCGCGAGCTGCGCCCCTCTCCCTGATTGGCTCTCGCCACAGGGACGGGCTTGGCCCGCGTGCCCGTGGCACCGCCCCCCGCCCTCCAGCCGGCGGTTGGGGCCGTTGGTGGCGTTGGGAGGCGGCCGTGACCCCCTCACCGGCCGGGCGGGACCGACCCGCGGCCCGGGGGGCTGTGACCGGCGTGGGTAGCAGGAACAGGGACGGCTGCGGCTTTTCCACGCAGCGTTTAAACACGAAGCCTCAGGGAGCGCCGGCGTGAGCACCTCCGCGGCCGGCCCGGCCGTCCTCCTGCTCGCCGCTGAGGGCCTGGCTGAGGAGACAGGACCAAGCTATGAGCGGCGGGGGGACGGGACGGGACGGGGCAGGGCAGGTTATGCACACGAGGTGAATTTTAGTCAGGAAGGCCGGAGCTGCCTGGCCTCAGGTAACAGCAGGGTGCGCAGCAGAGGAGCTGTCATCCTGAGGCAGCATCCAGGCAATGCTGCCTAACCTTCCTGCCTGTTCCGTTGAACCGGAGAGCTCTACGGTCGGTGCTGCTGCGGAGTAAAGCCCTTAAAGGTTTGAAAGCGTGAGAAAACTTGAGCAAATCTAAATTCTGTAACCATACTTTAGTTAGTTCCTTTGCTTTATATAATAAAAAAATGCAGTTTTAAGCTAAACGCTGCCTCTTTCAAACCACAGGATGCGTGGTGCTTACTGATGTAAGAGCCAGCAATTTTGCCCCCCATTCTTAAATAGGTGGCCCTAGGCCATATTTATTGCATACAGTTCCTCACTGGCCTGCCTTCAACAGTGCTTGCTATAGCACTTCATAAACGTCACGTCAGCATCCTTCGATGCAAGGGTTGGAGAGGTAATTTGCAATATAATTTGCAATTTATCGATGAAGAGCCACGACAGATAAATCGACTAACGTCCTGCTTGATGCCAATGACCTGATTTTTTCAGATAGACCATTGCAGGATGTTTTGTTCAGCAGACCGCTCCCAAAGCCTTTTGTTTGCAGCTGACAATGCTTGGCATTTCAGCAAATAGGTATCAAGCCAGGCAACGAGAAACTCGGAGTGAACGGCTCCCTAGAGGGCTCTGGATTTGACTGATTAAGCACCAGATCACTGTGACAGAGAAAGAACCCAGCTGCTGGGCCGGGTCCACCCTTCCATGACTGGGGGGAGGTCGTCCCTCCCTCTTCCTGCAATCCCACCACCACAGCAATTTATAGTTGGATGATTCAGGCTTCACAGAAAACAATCCCCTTCGTTACACAGTAGTGATTCATTTTTAGGGCAGAATTATTCCATACTTTGAATAGGGCTCAGTGAGAAAAATAGCATTATCATTTATGTTTGAATGTGAAACATACAATGAAGTGTTTAGAAACAGTTACTCTGGTTTATTCTTTTCAACTTCACCATGGTGAACTTTGAGAAAGCAAACACTTTTCAATGCCCTTAAAAAATCCCCAACCCTAAATCTGTTTGCATTGTAAACCAATGCCCCAAGAACAAATACACTCCACGGGACACTGTGGTGCAATTAGAGAAACTCCCAGATAAAAAGAAAAGTAACATTTTGTGAACATTTTAGCTTATAAACCTTATTGGGACCTGCTGACAGATGTCAGCAAGACCACCTGGTACGCCAGGAGTATCGCTGTAGCCTGCAGACTATTGTAATAGTTGCCAGGGAGCATCCTTTAAGGTTGCACAGATGCTGTCCCCCTAGAGACAGAGACTGGAAACCTGTTGGGTCTTCTCCAGGGAGGGCTGATCATCCTGCAGCAGAACAGGGACTGCAGGAGCACAGCGCTGCCTCTCTAGATCTCTAAAGGGAGAACAAACCAGCTTCCCTCCCAAGAGCGATCCACCAAAACCGCAGGCCAGCTTCTGCTGAAACTCTGCCTTAGACGCTAAAAACGGTCGTCAAACCTCAGGCATGCAACATCTTAATCTCAATTAATTGAACGTTTTCTGATCAAACACTGCTGATGCACTTGGAGAAGCTCTGTTGATAGTGCAGGAGGGGTAAGAGGGATAAAGGGGCAGAGACTCATCTCACAAGGGACCATAATTCGTCTTATCTATTCAACTTAGTCCTCCATCCATCAACCAATGAGCGAGCTGGATACAAATTTGAAATGCACTTTTTGCCACGTGAGAAGGCGGCTAACTGGATCATCGAGGAAAATATTGTTAAAGTATTGACTTTAAAGCAAAAAAAGGTGGGGCGTGGCAATGACATTGCCGAGTAGCACAACGCTGGGAGGACCACACAGGAAGAATGGAGTGCCCTGAATGAAGCAGCAGAAACAACCGAAATTCACTCCTCCAAACTGTAACTTCACACGAGCAGGGACTTGTGGCCAGCGTTTTGTCCTCAGCAAGCCCTGCCACCTGAGAGGCGTTGCCAAGGAAGGCCTGAGAGTATTAGCTCCCTGCGGGGATTATTATGAGCTCTGTAGGCAGCAACGTACAGAGCAACAGCGACGACGTCAAGGGGTCCCCAGCAGAGCTGAGGTAGCTCGGCTTAGGTTCCTGCTGAAGCTGTGACCCTGTGGGAGAAGGTGGCAGGGACCCTCAGGCAAGGCAAGCAGAGTCTGCGGTGGCTGAAAGGAGAACAAGTCTCAAGGAGAAGAAATCTCAAGGGGCAGCACCGCCATGGTAGATAAAGAGGGAGTGGGGAACACACACAGACCGAGGCAAACATGGACTGTCTGACAACTAGCCCTGAGCACTGGGTGGTAATTAAAGCCTTACAGACACCGGGCTGCCTTTATAAGTAGGAACACACAGATGAAAAACTCCACGATGAACTCCTGAAAACACATGGAGTAATCTTGACTCCAGACAATCTCACTTTCCTTCCAGCATAACTCCCGCTCCCCATTTCCCTCGCAGTAGCTGGGAGATTTGGAAGCTTCCCCGAGCTGCATGAATGCAAAGCACTGCAAGGAGCCAGCTCTAAACCCCGACTTCGCTTGAAGGAAATTAGTTTTACAGGTGGAAAAGTAGGGTCAGCTTAGTTTCTCTGTCCCGCAAAAGATTAGAGTATGTCTACATAAGCTGTTATTAACTTCTCATATTGCTTTCAGAAGCTAAAGGAATAATGATAAATTTGATTGGAGAGCCCTTGGCTGAATCATTTTCCACTTGGAAAGGTGATGCTCTTCAGAATGAAGCAATTTCTTAAATCACATATTTTTAGGGAAACGAACAACACTGAGTGTCCTGTATTGTTATGTTTTGAAACAAATATTTAATTTCTGCGTCATGAAATCAGCTTTTTGTCATAGTAAAAAGTAAAATCCAAACAATATATTTTGGGTCCCTTGAAGAAAAAAGTTCCACTTGAGTTTTTCTAAGTAGTGTTAGCCATGCAGATTGACTGGCCCTGCAGTTAAAGATCTGTTTGAGATCTGGTTTTACTGAATGGATAACCCCAGGACTGTTCAGATATCCAGACATTTTTTTCCTCCCACCTCAAAGGGATTTTTTTTTAGCCTATGATTCAAGTCCTTGACAAGACATTACCAAGTGCAGATAGTAAATGAATACCTCAGACGTTAGCAATAGATTTCTGCATACTTGCCCCCCTTTCTAGACCACCACAGCAGTTACTACTCAATCAGAAGAATTGGCAGCCACAGCTAGTTGTGGTTTGGGAACTGGGTCATTCAGAGCGCCTTGGCCTTGTAATCTCAGCTCTGAGAAGGCTGAAATGCGATCTCGGCCCCAAGCCTCCATGGTGGATGAAGACGCCTTGACAGCGATGTAGGAGAGGAAGGAAGTAAGGTGATATCACGGGCTAAACATCGCGACTCTCCCCAGCACGGAAGCGGCTTCCAAGGCTGCGGAGGGAGGCGGTGATGCGCAGAAGAGTTCTCCCACGCACCGGTAGATGGAGAGCTGTGGTACCGCAGATCTCCGCACAGCCGGGTGCACCCTGGAAGCAGGACCGCTGCAGCCACGGGTAGCATCTCCCGCACACTGCCATGGCTTTATTTGCTATGCTATTTCAACACAATACCGGTGGATACTTAGAATCCGCAGTTAGAATCTCTCTCTTTCCTTTTTTTAACTAAAGCTTTGAAAGAAAAAGTCTACTTAGTCACATCAGAATATCCCTCTGTAAGACACTGACTTTTTGCCAGTAGATTGCATGTATTAAAAAGCCTTGAAGATTGGACCCATCAAGAAATACGTGTAAAAGTCCCACTGACTACTCGAAAGAGACTTGTGAAGTGCTGTCGTAAATTAACCCTTGCCTAAACTGGGATCTAAATTTGCTTTTTAACATTTAAGGCTGCACTGCTTAAAAGACCAAGCCACATATTTGTTTTAAACAATATCATCACTCAGAAAAATAAGGCTTTCTCCTACCATCTTTGCATGCGCGCGCACACACACACACGAGTGTGCACTCATACACACACAGCAGTTTTAAGTCAGGACTATTGTTAATATCAACTATGCTGCTATTTATAAGAAGATTTTTTTACCCTCTGTGAACACATCTCAAGGAATCTTATGATTAAGAACATTAGCGGGGTTCACATGATTAAATTATTTGTGTTTCCCCTTTTAAGTTGGTTGAAAGCAGGTAATTACCTGTGAAAATTGTCATTAGAAAATATTTGGAATAGGCTAGAGGAAACAACCATCTTTCAATAACATGGGTGAAACTAGTTTCACCATTCCCTCAGGAGTTAGGAATCAAGTAAAAGTGGGGAACAACCCTTGCTCCTTTTTTCTCTTCAGTGCCACGTTCAAAAAGGTTGTTTGGCTAAAATGCAAAAAGCTTGCTTGCTGCAAGACGTGTTTCTTTAAGAACAGTCCCGTCTCACACTTCCACAATTATTTTTTAAATAATGTACCAGACTCTCAACAACCATGTCAACAACTTGATGCATGATAGCCACATCAGGTTTCTCGTATGCTTAGGTCATTAGTCAGCAAGGACATTGTCAAGTTATTAGGTTTGAAATAGCTTACTTTTAAATTCTTTGTTTTGAAGTCGACGGAAGTTTGGTAGAGAAATCTGTTCCTTCATTAAACTAATTTTTATTTAACCCTAACATAAGCATGTTACTGTCCAGACAGTATATAGGCTTTTACGGATAGCTTATATATACAAACCTGAGCACTGGGATATCTGATTTGCAATACACGTTTGCATTTCTTTTATGATTCAGAATTCAGGAAAAATCAGCTTCAAAATATCTAAATTTTGTTGAAATACCTGTAACTTCGACCTGCACAGTTAAAGCAGTACCTGTGTGTATGTATTTACGATCTGTAGCATCCATACACTGAGCTCCATCTCTCCTCTTGTTTGATCTTCAGTCAATGCACTTTTGAGCAGACAGGAGGTGACACATCAGCATCACAAAGCAAGACATTTCCTCCAAACTCCTGGTTTTCTCCCCAAGGCAGCTGTGCTACCGTGAATAATGTCTGTGCTTTGCAATAGCACAGACAGCCCCTAACCAGGTTCTTCCCCCACTGACCAGGCATCCACTGAAGTAACCTGGGAACAGCTAATTGATTTCAGTGGACCTCACCTTCAGTTCTGAATGGTGGAATTATCAGATCTTCTTTTCACCTGACAACTATAATTATGTTCAGTAGAACTGTTACAGGTGTTTCTAGAGATTCAGTTGCCTCAGGGAACAAACAGTTCCCTTCTGTCAGTAAGGGCCACTGGTACGTATTTTTGTTCCTCTATAGTATGGGCCAGTTTTGTCTAGTCTTACCCAGTTCTTGATTACCCCAACACATTTGCGGTGCTGATTTGTGTAACCTATCTGTCCATTTTATCAATACAGTCTACCTCAGATAATATCTTTGAGGTCATCTCCTTCCCCTTTTTTAAAAACATACAACTGTGTTGCCATCATTTTTTTACCTCCCTTGGTTCCTCCAGCCCTACCACAATCCCATAAAATTAAAAATCTGACTCCTGCCTTGATTTTAATTTACTGGTTAGTTTGAAATTTTTGGCACCACCACAAGCCTATGTGAGTTCAGACCACTGTGAGGTTCCCATGTGAATTCCTGGAATTTTCAAGCTGTTTGAACAAGTCTTTGAATTCCTGTCATCCCCTTTAGATTTTCCGCTCCTAGTTCATAGTTCAAGCCGATCATATAAATATGCCACGCAACTATGCTTTCCAAGTGTATCCACCTTTGCGCTGCTGAGCAAAATGACTCAGGGTAGACAAAAAGGAAAAAAAATAAAAATCATCTCATGCCGACAACAAGGGGATCCCACTGTTCCAAGGAAAAGAAAACCGAAGTCATATGAAACTGTGGGTGGTTGTAACTCTTAAAGCAAGTAAATATGTGGAGTCTCGCATTTCCTTTGGATCAGGCCTTGATACTTTGGAAAATTCTGAGTGTATGATCCAATCACACCCTGAAGTGCTGCTTGGGAATGCTGATTTGTACTGTCTTCAATAGTACTATCGCCTGACTCTTCAATAACACTATTCCTAAAGCGAGAAAAAACCCAGCAGCATAACTGAGGCACACAACCAACAATCGGGAGACATGGCATCGCTTTCTGGACTGGCCTCATGTTGACAGGTAAGTCACACGGCCAAATTCACGTTAGACAGTATCATGCTCAGTGAATAGCCGCCTTGTCCTCAGTGGGTCCCAGGGCTTGGGTAGTACTCATAACACAAAGGGGTCTCCAAATTCTATTTGTAACCCCTTTGGTTTTCGGTTTCTCCAATTGGAAAAAGAGAGATAACCTTACTTGCAAGGTTTAATTTACTGACAGTTTAATATGCACTGAAAAGATTCAGATAGACAGCAACAAGAAGTATAAAGTATTGCCAAAGATAAATACTCTCAAAGTGGCTTTGTTATTGTTCTGGCTACATGCCCACAGTGCTTTGCATGCAATTTAATACCACCGGTTGGAGAAATATTTGATTTACTAGATTTGTAAGCTCTAGCTGATTGAAAAACATAAGGGGTGTGTGTGTGGGAGAAGTGAAGTACTTGATCAAGCCAGTATTTAACACCCTGTCCAGAAGCAGTCTTCCGGTCCCTTTCAAGTGGGCTGTCACGATACGCAATTTTTTTTAAGAACAGGGAAAAAAGAGTCAAGTGAGGATGGGAAATGTGCTTTCCCACTTAAAGGATGGCCTCGGCCACTGTCTCTGGGCTCAGCCTTCCTCTGTGATCTGCTGTAAGAAATCTTCTTCAGGAGGGGAAAAATTTTGCATCTCGCTGATAGAGGCTTGAATCGAGAAGGCCGCACAGTGCAACACCCTCTTGCCACCCTGGGAGTCTGGAAGCAGCGTGGCCACATTTGCATGGGGCTGTGCCCAAGAGAAGGAGCTCTGCCTTCTGCATTTCATTCTGGAGCACTCCCAGTTCCAGTATTAGTGCAGGCTGCACTGCATGAAAGTAGCCTGCACTTGCTTGTGTGGAAATGCCTGAAGTCAGGGGCGTTTTGCAAGCAAATATATGCATTCATGGCCAGGCTCTCTCTCCAAAGTCCTTGTTAGGGGTGCAGTTTCACAGTCAGTTTAAGTGTGCGTAAGGCTGCACCGACACTGAAAACGACAGTCTTGCGCTATTCCTTCACATCCCCCCTCCAAGCCAGCACTGGCAAAGCTGTGCACAGAGACCAGAGTAGTAAACTGAGTGGCCTGAAAAGTAATTTATCTGTAGGAGAGGGAGGGAATGAGTCCTTTAAGACATTTGTAGACAGATCTGTACACAAGAATGTCCTAAGTCCTTGCTTTGCGTGGCAATAGCAGAAGAAAAAGAAGGTAATACAAACTTATTCCTGCTAGGAAAGGCAAGCTCTGACCCAAAGTGGCCAAGAATGCAGTGGCAGTACTCCCAGTTTACACAATGTTAGCTTTTGACTGCACCAATTGCTGGCTATGACCCTGCCCTAAAAATAATTCAAGTCCCGGTAAGATGATAAAGATCGTCTCACAAACATTTTCCTCACATTCTGCTTGCCTGGCAAGGAACAGAAACAATACAGCAGAATTAGTGCATGCAGGTAGCAGTCATCACAGAAATTACAAAAAAAAATATATATATATATATGGTGAACAATCTTCCTGAAGACATCAGAATTTAAACAGGTTTGCTTGCAATGTGCACTGAATAATGAACCCGCTTTAAAAGAATCCACTACTCAGGAAAAAAAAAACACAACCAAACCACAAAGTCAAGAATAGTCTTACAAAAGGGAAAGGACCACAACTAATTTCATAAGTTATTTTTTACAGATAATTTTCCTGTCCCTAGTCTGACATCGGGGAAAAAATCTGACAGGGTTCAGGTAGACATTAGCTGTCCTGTCCTCAGATAATCTTTGAGAGCTGAGAGAGCAGGAATTAACATATACAAATACAGCACATTAGAAAAATATTAACTAAAGCTGGGAATAAACTATTCTCTAACAGAGGTCTCAGACCTGATTAACAAAGAGAAAAGCTGAAGCAGATACTTTCCAAGGGAAATGTATACAACAGAACTATTCCAGGCTTTTATGACTTGATCTTTAAAACTGGCCAAGAAGAGATTTCGTTTCGTTTACTTAAACAGATTACAAAAGGAAAATGTCTCACCACTCTACCCCTTTGTCAGACGGATTCCAGAGTAGAGGATTAGCTAACAGTTTGGTCTTACAGTGGACTTACATCGCATCAGCAAGAGGAACTTGGTCAGTTTGCAAAATGAGGAGAAACGCACGTTGGTCCAAGTTCTCTGTTTCTGTCAGCCGCTATGGCTAAAGCGGCACAGCCGGTCAGGACGTTAAGGAAAATGTTTTAGGGGTTGCTTTCCACTTCTCACTACATAACATGAAAAAAAAGTACCCTTTCTGTTTCTACTTGTTCATCTAGGAGCAAACAAATGCAGCTTCCGCAAAAAAAAGCATGACAGTAGTGTAAGTACTAATGTAATCGGTATTACAAAAGCATTAGTAACAAAATCCTCCTGACTAGGGGCTGAACCCCTGTGCCAGCATGAAGCCTGGCACTGAGCCTTCCAGACAGACTGTCTGTCTGGGGAGGAAGTTGGAGTGAGTGGCTGCAACCTTCCCGCAGCCAGAGCTACCAAAGGAAACCAGCGCCGCTCAGAAATCCGGACGGTGCTGGCTGACGTGAGCTGTGCCGCCAGGGTGCAATGATTCAACGCTGGCCGCCAGCTGCCACTTCTGGCGGAGCTCTTCTGGAGGGTTGCCCAAGGCTTACAGCTGCCCCACCTTCACCCACCCTCCTTTCCAGTCTGTATGGCACAGTACTGGAAAAGTGATAATTTCAAGGCTTGCCCAGGCTAAGGTGTGCGCTGAAGATGTACCTTAATGTTGTTGCTTCCCTTCCTTTTGGATTGAGTCCTCCTCGCAAGTCTCCATAGCCATGTAGAACCTATCACTTTCATCTCTTCTGCTTCTCTTTAGAGGCAGCTCACTCCCTCCTCCCGCATCTGAAAGGGTGCAGAGGGTCTTAAAGTCTAGAGTAAGTTCAGGCATCTTTTAGTTGGAAATTTAGTCTATTCCTAAAGTTTTATAGTGGATAGTGATTTGGTCAGAGTGTCTTTTTGGCTGTATTACTTCTGTTTTGACTTCTGCAAGTACAGTCTGGTTTTTATGCCAGGGGCTTGCTGATTATATTGTAATTTCTATTTTACAGTTTTGAAGGGATTTATAAGAAGAGAATTTCACTGCTAAATGAAAAGATCAGTGCAAGGTTAGAACATCACTCAAATTTTCAGACTGAGCTGAGATCTCATTGGTGAATAACATAGGCAAGACCAGATGCCTCATAGTGGCGAATTACAGCCAATGCTCTTTTGTAAGGTAACAGAGTAGTTTTCCAACATGGTTTCTTGACAAAATGTAATGCTAGTGATGGAAACCGTGATGATCAAGATAAGGAGTTCAAGCAGGTCAAGATAAGCAGTTGCAGTGAAAGGCAGAGATACAGAAATCCCCTAACATAATGGAAAAACAATATTGTTAAAAGAATGCAAAAAAAAAAAGAAAATTGCTTTAAAGCAGGACTCAAGGCCTGTGTGCAGAAATATAGCTGTCTACATTATAGATAACATTCTGTGTACAAACACAGTGCAGCTGGCAGCTACCTGCTGACCTTTGTAGATAAGAATTATCTCACTGATACACACAATTGTTCTATTTGCATATGCGGTAATTACATTCACTTGTTTCCCTCTGGACCTTCCAAGATAGTCTTCTCGATGAAGGCAGTGATAAAATGTCAACAGTGCAGTTAGAGAGTTGAAAGTCTGCTCTTTATTTAATCAGTACAGAGTAAGGACAATGTCTTATTGCCCTGTGTCACCATAAATTTGTTGCCGAGAGGTAGCTGCCATGAATTTATAGCTGGTTAAAAATGCATGCATAGCCAGTTAAGGCAGGTTAAATTAGAGGCTATGAATGCAGTCTTAGTTTACTTTGCGGTGACTTGCTACTGGCACATACCTTTCACACTGATCCTAAATGAGCACAGCTGAAAAATAACTGATTTTTCACAGGTAACCAAGGAATCGCAAATAAACTCTGGATCCTTTTCAGCTATAGCTTTAGGTTTTGTAATTTAATTTCTAATGAAGCTGGTGAAGTCAAGATCTCCAGGGAGCTGTCATCTTTAACTTCAAGTGTCTTTTCCACAGCTCTGTTCCAAAAATACAGGGAGCTGAAAGTAGCTTTAATCATACTAGTCCTGTTGAATCTGTTAAAACTCAGACAAACATGATGTCAGCTGCAGGCCCAGCAGGGCACTTTCAGGAGATCAGATTTCTTTAAATTACAAAACCACGTTCTTTACAAGGAGTAGCAGACCTTTAATGTCAACTTTTTATAATCCAGGTCATGGTTAGTGTTTTTACCCTGTAGTTAGAACAACCACCTTAGCTTGGTTGACCTCACACTGCCATACAGATGTCTAACGTAGAAAATTCGGCAGGAACATTAAGCAGTGTAATTAAAGTACCTTGTGAATTTTGGGTCAAGGCCAACATCACCCTGTTTATGTTCAGTGCTTTATAGAAGATGAAGACTATTATTTTGCATTAGAATTTTATTCAGAGATATTTAAGCTTAGTCCCCTTCACGGTTTTTTTGAGCAGACCAGCATAGACTATTGCTAATTTGGGCAGTGGTGCCTCGATGCGGCAAAAGCTAGTCACATCCAGACTCAGTAAGAATAAAATGTTAGATTGATTTTAAGAGACCCAGAAGAGAGACGCAGACAGAGGGAAAGGGACAGGTCCTGAGCTGATGTACATTATGTCATGTTTCATCTTTCACTACAGACCTTACAGCTGTGACAAGGTGCTGGGAGGTGTTTTGTACGCTCTGGTGTATGAGATGAACTTAGTTTCGTCTGGTGATTGCAGGGATGGGGTTTAGCAAAGCAGACAATCCCTTCAGTTCTACACTCCGTGGGGGTGAATCCTGATGCTCTTTTTGCTAAGCAGGGAGTTATTCTTACATTTGATCCAATGGTTTGCAATGTCACTGATACCTCTGCTGACTTTGAACTTCACAGGCTGAACCATACGTACAGTAAGAAATACAGAAGCTGTGTGGTGGAAGGCCAGTTTCTGATACTGCAATTATTTCACTCTGTTACAGGCTCCAGTATTGACAGTGATGCTATCTATGAAATAAGGAATTGCCCAGTGGAGCTTCCCCTGCCAAGGCATTAAACAGGAGACACTGATCCTCAGAGGTTAACCATGGATTTCAATATAAACTTTTTGTTCTAGGATGCTAATTGGAAAAGCTCAACAACAAGAAAAACTAACATAACATCATGGGCTGTTGCATGGCCACCTGGGCAAATAAACCACAGGAGCTGTGTTTGTTTTCTGCAGAACACAGTCTGGTCTTTCCTTTCAGGTAGATGGGACTAAATTTTACATAAAAGTGTCAGCAGCTTTAAATGTAACTAGATAAGAAATGCAAAGAGGTCAGCTTCAGGGAGGCATACTGGTAGAGTGTAGTCATATTCAGACTCAGTTTTCACCAGGTTTTTGCAACACAAAGTGTGGTAATATAAACCCAAAGGGTGAAATTCAGCACCAGAGCAAGTAGTCCAAAACCACACTATTCTGATAGTGGTTCCAAAGCGCTAGGGCTTAGCCGGTACATAAATATTGCCTAGGCTTTAGTCAGGGTCTCCACGTAAGGCTGAAATGTCATCCTTCGTGACAACAGAAAAAACAAAAAGTACATTTCTGAAATTGCTCTATTTATCATATTGATTCCACATCTTCCTGTTGCAGACAGCACCTACCGGGTTTTACATCAATCAGCCTTGGTTTCAATAAGTTCAGGATCATGCAGATCTCTGTGTCAAGTCACAAAGCTACCTTTCAGATGATGCCAGATGCGCATCAGGTGTGAATAATGAGCTCTTTCCAGAATTAACATCACAATTATTATCACTAATACATTGTCCGTAGTCCAAAACATGTCTTCATATTACAAACATAATAATTCTACAAGCCTAACAAAAGTCTGTTTTCTAGTTAGTGCCTAGAACCTGTAGTTTCAGACATTTAAGTGACCATCTCCTGAATTTGCTCTGAATTCTTTTCTGTTTCTCATATTATACCACTGGGCACATCTATTTCATCTCTTTACTCTAGTCTCCATATCATCCAGCTGCAACTCATTTTGACTCCTCTGCTAACTCAATCACATGCCAGAAATGAATTTGAAGCAAAGGTCAAATTTCAAGGCATGCTATACATACACCTTGAGTTGGAGGTGTACAGCAGGTCCAGAAACGTGCATGCTCTGCCTTATACACCCTGTATTACTTGTCCTTGTCAGAAGGAAGAGCTCTTCCATATGCCAGTGTAGACTTTGGCTGAAAGAAATTTTTAATTTTGCTTTTTGATTTAGTTAGTAAAGACAACGAGGGTATTGAGTTCAAGAGGATCTCTTTGGGTAGAGTAACCAAACGTTGATAGAAATGTGACTAATTCTGCATTGACTTTGCAGCTGGCAGAGCAAATGACACCGGAGAATTAATGTTTCATTGCCTAAGAGCCCACTAATAAATGCAGCTGGAATTAACAATTGCTTGCTGGGATGCCTAGCAGTAGTGATGAAGGAGATTTAATATGCATTTAGTGCTGTTTGGTTTACAAAGCACTCTTTTAGCTGGGAACATTACTCATGTTATAAGTTCCTTGGGAGCCAGCGGTTCAATTTGATTTCACAGACAAGTAACATGAGATCCTAGAAACATTTGATCTACCGGATATTTCTGGCACTGCTTACTGTTGCTTTCTAAGAACCCAGACTTTTCTCACGTAACTTTCCTTAGGGCACAAATTGCTTTCTGTCTTGCTCAGGAGTAGATCGTCACCCTAATTAAAATGCAAGTATACCTTACATTATTCAGGAGAGCATCAAAGACTTTGCATATCCTTTGACAGTTCTGTAAGCTATGATCTACAATCCTCTCTCCTCCTTGATTTATACTTGAGAACAATTAGAATATTTATTAGCAAACAGGTGTCGTTTAATCAACATGGTAACTATGACAAGTGCATTGACATTGTAAAAAACTAGTCTGTGCACAGAAGCTCGGAATTAAGGACAGCCAGGCAGATTTTCTTCCTGCAAGGCAATTGAAATTTGCTAAATATTTACATGTCCAAACTTTCATTCACATCTACAGAGCTCAATGCAGCACAGTTTCTACCTCTTGAAAAAGGGGAAGAGAAGGGGCAAACATGATTCATAGGGTTCTTATTGGGAAAGCAGGAAGAGGAGACCTCGGATATTCCAATGTGCTATTTTGCACTTCTGAAAGTGTGGTAGGCAAGACCAGAATAGCCTCCTGCAATGTGTTTTGTGAACTAAAGTGATCATTTCCAAAATTCTGCTGTAAGCAGAAATCAGAACTCCATGCCCTCCTAAGGGCTTCTACTCCAAGTTCCAAGAGGTGCTTTCAGCTTTTTTTGCATGGCCTATCACTGCATCATCAGCTGCCGGTTTTGCATGATTGTATCCAGAAAAGCCTGTCAAGCTACGTGGCATAGCATCTGCTGCCACACACGGGGGCGGTCCGTGGCCTTCCATGTCCTTTGGCAGGGGAAACTGTTCAGCATGGAGCACCACAGATGGTTGCACTGCCAGAGCTGAGAGGCTGGCATATGGCAGCACAGTCATAGGAGGAAGAGGTCAGTAGTCTCCTTAAACGAGACATGCCAATAGAGAAAATGCTTCATGTAACTGCATCCTAAAACTTTCACATTTCTAGGAAAAACAAAAAAAAAAAAAAAAGAAAGAAAAAAACCATCATCTTTGTTTGGGTTCAAGGAAAGATTCCATGCTCAGATGTCCAGACTCTTTTCTCTAGAATTCCTCTTCCCTCTGTGCCACTGATGGTTAGGAACCTCTCATACTGCCCAGCAGAAGACTAGGAAAAAGGTTTTAGTACTACCTCATTAAGAGTTTTATTAACCAACATTTCAGTTATGCTCTGTGCTGTACCAGCATAATTGATGGATGGCAAGGAGCTTCCTGAGCATTTTGGCACATTTCTCCTATGTGAATTGTCACAGTTCGTCATACTCCTGGCAAACAATTATGCAGTATTTGTTCACTGTTTTAACCCAGCTGAATTCAAAGGAGGTTGAAAGAGTGAGGGGGACACTCTGTTGTATGCTCAGAAGAGGCAGGCTCTGTGACAGTTTACTGGCTTGTGTTCACCCCCCCACCCCCCAAAAATTTTGACTTAGTCACCGTTAAAATACCAACGAGGTGCGTGCTGATGCACTTGATACAGAAGACCTTGCTTCTGTCATATAGATTTGTTCCAAGCAGTGCCTTGCTGTGGGCCCATTGTCAACTAATGCCTTAACTGCACTGGAGCTGCTTTTAAAACAGGATTTAGGATGAGTAAAACCCATGATACCTGGTCCAGAGGAGGAATCTAAGTAAACATCCAGCTGAAAAATAGGCTTATTTGAGGGTAAAGCATAAAAGCATCAAATTCCCGGTTTTAGTTTTCCCAGGCTTTGCTTCTAATTGATGGATATTTATAGCTACAGTTTTCAACTATTTTTTAGGTTGCTCCAAGAGGGAATACACTTGACTAATCTAAGGAATATCTAGAAGACCTAAATCGTGTTTAAAGCCACGTCACACTTCTTCAGTCCAAGCCATCAGCACCTGCCACCTGCTATATTAAAACGTAAACCAGCCTAACTAAAGTAGCCATAAACCATGGGTGGAGGCAGGAGCAAGGGGGTGTTAAACCAACCTACATCTGTGATTTCCATCACGGACAACATTACTCAGTGCTTAAAGGGAAAAAAGAGCAGGGAGGTAACCAGGCCACCATGAGATTAGAACTTCAGAACGCAGCAGATTGGTTAAGAAAAGTCTTCTCTTTCCATACAGTCCTCATTCCCTTTTCTTACTCCTGCCATCAAAGTAGAAATGGGCAGCCAAAGCATTCACATAGGAGAAGATTAGTGGAAGAGGTGGGGCTAGTAGGAAATAATGCAAACAAATACAAAGCCCATTTAGTGGTGGAGGTGGCACATCACACATACTCTTCTCAGGAGAAGGAAAAATGAAGCAGAGCCTGTTGTTTTTGCTTTTGTACATCAAATCTCCCTCATGCGTTTACTTTCGAAGTGTCCTTTGCAGTCACCTGTGGTCTTACCAATCCTGTGCAGATCATTTGGCGGACAAATGCTAGCCTGGAAAAACGTTAGCCTTCACCTCTTTCTTACAGCAGCCTAAAGTCCTTTCTGCTGCCTTATCCTTAACTCCTTAATAAAATACCAGGAGAATTTGAGTCATTCTTACCATCTCAAGACTATTCCTGGTGCCCATTAATACCTAGTTTATTGTTATTACTTCGCTATTCTGTTACCCCTTCTGTTTTGCTAGTTCATTGACTGGAGGGCGTTGTGACATTGTGTTCTTTTAATTTAGCCCTGCTGGGAGGATTGTAATTGGAGAACTAAGTGTATTCTTTGTTATATTCCCAGGCTGCAAAGAGTAAGTAAGAGGATGATGCATGGCATGATGGACTCTGGTCAGAGGGTAAAGCAAGTTGCCAAATCAAGACTACAGAGAAGTGAAACAGTAGCCTTGGTTAACCCAGCTTTACTTCTTGCCCTATCCTGCTGCCAGTGTAGGCCTCGATTTTGGGCTAACCCTGCTCTTCCCACTGGGAGCTGATGTTATCCATAGCCCCACTCACCAAGAAGTGGTAAAGGAGATTATTTCTCAAAAGCATATTATAAGGATGAGTTAACTCTGGTTTGCAGATGTTGTAGATGTCAATGCGTTACCTGAGATTTTCTCTTGCATTATTTAAGTAATAAGATTTTGAGGGTTTTATGCTGGCTTTGAGAAATGGCAAAAAAGATATATATTTTTTTTTTAAAACTACTTGCTAATTGAGAGAGGTGTCAATTCAACCAGAAGCTTTGTTCAAACATTAACTGTTGCATGTGAGGCTGCACATATAGGCATCACAGTTTACACCAACAGAACCTAACTCTACTAGGAATGTGACTTCAGAAGATTCGAAATGCAAAGCCTTAACCAAGGCCACTTCTGCAAATGTAACCCTTGATTTAAGAATTGGCAGAAAATTTTCTTCCCCCTTTATAGGTAGCAACTGTTATTACAAATTGTACTGTTTAAGATCTTCTAAAAACTAAAACCAAACTGCCTCTGAATGTTGTAACTTTACTGCCTTAGAATTACATAAAGCATGCTGATATTGGGTAACACTGTAATCCATCTTCCCCAATTTTTTTTTTTTTTTTAAGAAATATATAAGGCAGCTTACAATTTTTTTCAGGTATGTGCCAATAATGCAAAGAAATTATCTATCTTTTCAGGAAGTCTGCTTCATATGGCAGTCTTTCAGACTCCTTTTGCCTCTCTTAGTAGCTTACTATATTCCCACTACTTCTATTTTTCATTTTGTTTCCCCCAACCCCAATTCCAATTTCTGAAAACAAAACATTATGTCAGAACCACTGTAGGCATCCTCCATTCCCAGCTCCCTTCAGGTGAAGACATGGACACCTTGCAAAACATGCTGGAACTAGTCAGATTTAACTAGCGAAACTTATTCCTGGAGGCACAACATTTTCGTGGTAAAGAGCCTCTATTTTAATTTAGTGGGATTACAGCGTAGAAACCTTCCGTGGCATTATTTTCCTGGGGCTTCCTTTCCTCAAGGGAGGATCAATACACAAGAGCCAACTCAGTTTGAAAAACAAACAAATCAATATAAAATCCAAATACTTAACCAGAGCAGTTCCTAGGGCACAGACACCAAAAGTGCTGTTACTTCATGATTCAGGTTTATCCCACGCTGGACCAGAGATACAGTCTCCATCAAGCACACCGGAATTTCTACTTTAGGCTTAGGTGTCTTCTGCAGCATCTAACACTGGATACACAGGGGTATTATCAGAAGAACAATTAAGAATTCAGTGCCTCAGGAAACACAGTGACAAGAATAACTTGCCAGTTGATATTATTGTATGCATACAATATAAGCATTTTCTAACCACTAGGAGCCATCCAAAATTGCTTTGTTAAAAGAAAGTTTCATCAACCCTTACACATTTCTTTGCCCACACCTACAAAAGCTCTGCCAGCTGTAACAGTTCATGAATTTTGCTGGAAGCAAAGCCACAGGCTGTCCCTTTTAAGGCATTCTACCTGTCGCCTTAGGGCATCATCAAACATTTTATCGCCAGGAGGAAAGAGTCCAGGTATCGGGTAGCTCTAACCCAACACCTATAGCACAAAAAGGGTCGCATCCAAGCATTACTGTTTTCTTGAGGGAAAAAGAGGGCACACAGCATAGTCCTGTTTCCCAGTCAGGACAATCATTTACTGCCTTAAAGGACACACTCACTGCCTGTAACGTGGCACGATCTGACGCAAAACCACATACCCCCCTGATAACAGAAGGTAGCACCACAATGCTAGGACTGTAACCAGCGCTCTCTACAAAGCCTTCTTCTGTTTTGCTGCGGTGGAGTGATGCAACTGATTTGACCTGGAAAGCGTCCTACCTACTTTGAAGGCAAGGCAGAGAATTTCTGTAAATCGTGATGTTTTTTCTTCAGCCTAGTCTTGACTTTCAAGTCATTAAAAATTACCTTGATTTGAAGCAGGAATTTTTCCAATGTTTTTGATTCCCTCCCTCAAAAGCCTGCTCTGTCCCTTCAGGCTTACCATATAGCCTCAGAGGGCCTTCTGTTTCCAGTAGGGTTCATATTGGCAGAGCACATGAAAAGCAGCCTTGATGGTGGGTGGCTTTCAGCTGTGAAGTGTGACACCGACCTCCGCCTTCCTCTGGCACTCACACCTGCTCCATATAATTCACATCATGCTCCTAAAAGGAGTTCAGAAAATCCTTTGATACAAGTTCATCACAGTCTTACTGAGCCAGAGGGATACATATCATATCATTTACTCACAATGAACCTGCCGAGAGACCAGTCTGCTTAGTACAATGGGCTGCAGTTTTGCACCAGTGGATTTCAGCTGAGAACCAAACAGGTGTAACGAATCAGGCACAATGTGCCCACCACATCAAACACAGACACCTCCTGAATAATAAAAAGGCCATGGGAACCTTTATAAAGTTCTCTGTTTGTGTCTTACTGAATGTAATAGATACATCTACATAGCATGTTATTGCGTTTTAGCCAAAAAGAAAAGCAAAAAAATACCCAAAAAGAAGAGTGAAAGGCTTTGGATTGATCCTTCTTCCATTAAAGTCGATATGAGTTTTGCTTTGTGCATCAAAGCAGTTTGGCCCCTACTATCTCAGAGGGGTTTCATTCCCTCCACATCAGCTGCTCGAAACATCAGTGGGAGACAGCAGGGCAGTTTGGGTAGGGAGGGGAAAGAAGACAGGCCAAAATGAAAAGAGAGAAAGAAGGTATTAGAACTTCCCAGGAGTCATTTCAGGTGTATCAACCTAACAGCAATTTACACCTAATACTGAAGCAGGATGATAGGGGTCTGACCCGTATGTTCAGTGAACATAAAATAAGCCAAGTACATAGATACTTAAAGATTTCCGAAGTGTCAGTCTGAAACTGATGCCAGTAATAATTTCAAAAAGGATGACATTTGTTTATGAATAATACCTGGTGTAACCTAGATTTCTGTAGGTTTTCCAGAGAAGATGACTCAATGTCCCGTGAGCAATATATTAGGAATCATAGCTATGATTGTCCTCTTAGATTTACAATATAGATTGCCTCTAGACTCATGACTTGTTTCCCTTCCTGAAAGATGCTTTCCTCATTCAACTAGCAGATGTTGCTCACTGCATGATCACACCTAGTGAACAACTAACAGTTTCTAACTGTTTATATCTAAAAAGGCTCAAATTAAAACAAGCAGCTCTTAGCCTTGGAGTTCTTGCCTTTCAAGCTTCCACCATTTCTTTAATTAATCAATTGTGACTTCTCAGGACCTGGGAGAGAGGGAGGAGGGACCCACACCAGTTTTCTTAAAACCTTATAGAATCTTTCTGCCTTTCTTCTCATGTGCTCTCTCTATCTCTGTCCAATGTCCTTGCTCAGTGAATTTAAGCACTTTTCCACCAAGTCTGAGTCCCACTTTTCTTCTGGTCTTCCCCTGTAGTTTCCAGATTTCAAGGGGGTCACCAAACCTTCTCCTCATGTGAACAAAACTCTCTTTTGCCGCCTCTTTCTGCCCTGTACTAGCAGTGTCTCAGCCCTTCAGGCTGGAGTTTTTCTAAGCAAATTAATTTATTTCTAAAACCAAGCCTGAGACATGCATCCCCTTCCACAGAGAACACGTGGCCAAAAAGCTGAGCTGGTGAAAGATATCATTTGCCATCAGGCTCGGCCAAAGACAGGCAGCAGAATGCAGTAACTGGTGCCATTTGTTAACCCTGCCTATAATTACACGAGTCAATAAGAAACAAGCTAGTTGTGCCCGGGCAGTTTCCCCGCTGACGTAAGGGAACATGCACAGCTGGCTGAAATGAGCCCCTTCTCTTTGACGAACATTCAGTAATGGATTTGCTGCACCTAAAGCAAAGCTTTATTTCAACACTTATTTTTAAAAAGCAGCAACCGGTTGTCCACACCCCAGTGATCTGCGTAATTGAGTTCATGACATAATATCACAATGTTTACTAAGAAAGCAGCAGATGGTAGTTATTGTGGGGTGTTTTTTTTTAAAAAAGGGCACATATGTATATCATGATTATAGTCAGGGTATTCCTGTTGAAAACAACACTTCTTTAATTTAGTAGAGGATATTGAAGTTTGTTTAAAAAACATATACTCCATGAGAAGAGTGGCAGATGGAGTTAACAAGCTCACCTGCTGTTTTACTTAAAAACACTGACTAATAAGAGGTTGTGTGTTTTAAAAAATGCATTCATGCCATAATTTGTAATCCTTTCCTGGGGAGAGGACATAAACACTCTGAGGAAGGTGGCATGGAGGAGAAGGCACTTCTCCAAGGCAGAAGGGCTAGACTTGGGAAAAAGAAAGGTTGTTTCTTTTAAAAACAGCTGCTGAATCTTGAAGGGAGAGAGAAATAAGGGCAACCACATCATGCAGGTTTATGCTCAGCTCCATCAAAACAACAGATATAGAAGAGGCAGATCTCAGTTGCAAAGTGCTCGTGAAGGACAGAAATTTTGGGGGTGTATTCGGGCATTCAAAAGGACAAACTCCTTAGAGGGAAGTAACTGTCTGAGTAAATTCATAGTGAAATCGCTCTGGGCTGAAATTGCACAACTTGTGTCCTGGCTCTTCAGTTACAACAACCTGTCTGATGGGCTGTGTTTTCATAGCAGGTCCAACTAGAAGTACAAAAGCCACCTTTCTAGGGGCCAAGATGTGGTCAAGATCAAAAACCAGCAACTTCAGACTCCTTCCGAATAGTGTTTTGCCACGTACCATGGGACACGTGACAGATTGTGTAAATCACATAAACCTTGGGTCTGCAGACCCATCTTGTTCCCTGATGATGCAGATGGGTCTGCTCTTTGACAGTCACTGATTCGTCTCTTTCTTCCTTCAGCCTCAGTGGGCAAAACTGTTTAGACCCTCTGAAGTTGTTTCCATTTCTCCCAGACTGGATTGCCCCTTTCCTGTCCCAGAGCAGCTGGGCGATGGAGGCAGTCTCCCCAGTGCTGTCTGAAGCAAGCTCAGCACTCTCATCTTGGTGGCCAAGGGTTTCAGCAGCTGCTTTCGGTGACTACTTTTCCACAGATATATAAGCGTGGTGCAGGTTTGGAGTAATTATTTGTACTCCAGAGGCAGCTGGTGTAATAGTGGTCAGACAAAATGATATTGAAAAAACAGTGGAAAAGCATATATTCTATAATACCAATCTAAGAAAGCTTTGAAGAAGATAGTGATAAAAAGTTGATTAACGTGACCCTTTAGTTGGCAAGAAGTTAATGGAATATGTTTTCTACCTTGAGTACATAAGATGCAATCACTATTCCAGCCTGGGCTACATACTGCAACGCAGGACCAGCATTTCCTGCCATGAAATCAGCGAAAATAATTCAGAAAGCTGGAAGCAGAGAAGATGGCAACGAGAAGATTATCCTTTTATTTTTCTTCAAATGACGCAGATGTAACAGAGAAGTATGATGCTGTGTTTATGCAAACATCCCAGTCTGATGCCGCACCTGCTTATGGGCAGGCAACAGGAGTATTTCCTTTCTGTTATGCAGGCTGGCGCTTACTGCCAGCGCTTGTTTTGCAGTGGAACATGGCTGTCTGCAAAATGTTTTGCTCAGGTAAATATGATGGAGTTTGGCCTTTAGAGTCCGTGTGTTTCCGTGTGTATAATGCACCCAAATGTTGGATCTGAATTAATACAAGCTTTCATGAAGTTTCAGTAAGCTTCGTTCCTTTCTGAACTGAACAATTCACTGAATACTAGACTAATATAAAAAAATATATATAAATAAACCTTAACATCCCTGGAGTAGGAACTGTGGCCTGCAATGAGTACTTCACCACCACACAGGCAGAGTCAGTGTCAGTCTTTTGTGTGTGTCTGTACCTTCATAATTATACATGTAATTACTTCAAGCCAGGAAGAATTGTAACAAAGAGAGCACCACTTCAGGATGCTCTCTAGTTAGCTGCTTAGGACATTCTCTGGGGAAGTGAAATACGCGAATTCAAATGTCCTTGGGCAATACAGATGTATGGATGTTTTTATCTCCCCTTTCAAAAATAAGCGCATAAAGAGCAGACACCACCATTTCATGCAGAGCTCTGATACAATTGCTGAGGCCTGGAATTAGGTTTTCAGGTTCCCTAGGAGAGCAAAGAAGATTTGGGGATCTGTGTTTACACAAAAGCATCTCAAACTGACAGTAGGTACCTGAATCCTTTTGGAAGAGCCCTTTGTCTATCACTTTAGTCACACCCGTTTCCCCCACGTAAGGCAGATGCTGCTGAATAAAAGCCGAAACAACCTAATTTCTTTGATTTAATTTTTAGAAAGCAAAGATGGAGGGAACCTGTACTGCTTTCATTAAACACTTTATTTTTTAAAAGAGCCCTGCATTCAGCAGCGTCCTGTGCTCCATTTAGTGAACTTCTAGTTTTCAGTTTTACAGATTAGCAATTGCTTGAATTGCCAAAAAAACGCACTTTACTCTAATGGACGGCTCTGAGACAAAGTCTGTGCTGTGCCCAGCTGGGTTTCTATCAAGCAGCAAAAGGGTGTCAAGTGCATGACAGGAGCAGGGACTTTGCTGGCAGAAACGTGAACCCAGCAGGCAAGACTCTGCACACTAGACTACTCTTTTATATTTAAAAAA
>VYZM01010795.1:272163-363539 GCA_013398915.1 Dromas ardeola | reverse complement strand
AAAAAAAAAAAACAACCAACCCGAACAAGCACTTTTAGTATTACTTTTAAGGAAAAAAGTAAAAGTGGGAGTTGACAGGGAACAGACTGGCTGCCCAAACACTTCAGCAGCATCGAAGGAGAAGAAAAGCAGAAAACAGAAACCCACCCAGCCTATATCTGACATGGCTAATGACAACGATTCATTGTACATCAGAGTTGGACATTGGGGTTCTCACTCTCTTTTCCACCATCTCAGGAGCTTCTCTGTGAAGCCTTGGTGGCTTATCACAGCTGGTAGGACAGCATGAGGATGCCAGGCCGACAGGACCATGGCGTTTGCCTCCATGAATGTGCCACCTCTGCTGCAGCACTCACCACTCAGCTCCGGGGCTGTACGCGTGCTATTACTTACCTGCTTTTACTTTGAGACCAAAGGCCACTGTCTTGAGAGCTCAGCCCATCCCTGGCAGGTGTTACCTTGGTGTTTGCTGTTGGAGGAGACTTGGGGGAAGAGGACAGGGGTGGAACTGGGGCTTAAGAACTTGACAGTAATTTGGAAAAAAAAAAAATTGCTCCATCTGAGTTCAGCTCTGATATTTGTCAATTTACATAAATGGAAACAATAAAATGGAAATAATTTACTTACAAGTATAGTGCGGTCATTCACTATTACAAAAATCAAGTATTTTAGACACCACTGGATAAAAATAGCCCATTACATCAGCTCTGTTTCTCGTCAGCTCCAGAAAAAGCTGTGGACTACGAGGGATATGTGTGGGTTTTGAGTTTTTTTTTAGGTTGCGTATCGAGGACTGTTGGGAATAAAATTAGTACTAAGTCTAGCTCATTAATTCGAAGAACAAAATTTACTACAGGGGAAGGGAGAAAGCAGGAAAAGCTAATTTCTCTCACACCGCCATGCTTTAGACGCTTTCCCCGCACTGCCAATAGGAGAGAGAAAGAGATGTGGGAGCTCCCCCTGCAAGAGCCAGTTCGTGTTTTCTCTCCGCTGACCTCTAAGGGAGCCCAGAAAGACTAAACAAGGCTGGGAGAATTCAGACTCAGAGGCTAAACAGAGAAAACTTTCCAAAGAGCCCCAAGAGCCACATGGTGCCAGCAGCCCCACTGACAGCAGTGTTACCTGCAAATATCCCATTTTATCTCCTCACCTTCTCCTCTCCCACAGAAACAAACTGCCTGTGACCTTTTGGGGGCTGTTTCCTGTCATGTTCCTGAGCTCTAAGAGACTCAAGTTTTTATCTACAGCTGCAGTAACTAGGGACTTGGACAGCAAACTCTGAAGCCGTGAAATAATCAGACTGCATAAAACTTAGAGCTATGTTCTCTTAAAACAAAAAAGTACCAAGTCATTATATTACATGATTTGTAATGTAATGGATAGCATGCAGCACAAGCCTGTTTCATTAGTGAGAAAACAACAGCAGTAATAAAAAGGCATCTTATTGAATCACTAATCTCCCGTTAAGGGACAGCTGTGTGTTTTCATGGAAGACGTCAGCCTGAGTACCAGTTGAGATCACAGTATGTCCACGTACAAGGTTTGAAATCAATTTATGAGAAGGCATGAGCAGGTTGTAACTGCATCTTTGTTCCCTGCAGGAGGCTTCAAAATAACGAGACACTTTTTTCGGAATATGGAATAGGAATATTCTTAGAATAGGAGCTATGGGAGAAAGGAAAGTTGCTAAAGGAAAGAGCTGTCGCAGTTTGCAGATTATTTTATCAAGGAAGTAGTCATGAACAAAATGCGCTCAGTATACTTCTATTACAGTTACCTTTTGCATGCAGTGCTTAGCTCATGATTGTACGTGCCAAATACCCTGTCTGCACTGAGAGTACTGAGTGCACACCAGATAACAACTACTCTCTGTCCTCAGGCTGTTATCAAGCCTCTGACCTGCCAGAAGTCCCACCTCTGCCTGCTCAGTCAGCACTGAGTCACATACGCCCACAAGGTCCAGGCTCAGGGAAGTGGACCTCCACCCCACCCCACCATGCCAAGCTGTAAGTTGTGCTCCAAACTGGGTTTTTTCTTCCGTCTACCTTATCTTAAGTGCCACACACTAGTGTAAGACCTGGTTGTGCCCGACTGAATCACACAAAGGGCTAAGTGATGTCAACTGTAGCACGCAGCTTCAGAACAGCCCATTGAGTAAACTAGTCAGCAAATACCTACAAATAAGGGAAGAGCTTAAAGAAGTCAGGAATTCCCTGCGAATGAATCACAAAACACTAAAACCTGTCCAAATTCAGCAAGTAATATTTTCCAAGCCGAGGCAGCGTATCAACGCGAAACATTCAAAGTTTGCTAAGGCAACTCACCCCCAGCACTTTTTCACAGATAGATCTCAAAGCCCTTTGCCAAATAGGTCGATGTCTTTACACTCCCTTTTCAAGCCGGGTGAGAGAGGCTGGCCTGAAGAAGGTCAGCCTGAGAGCAACAAGTGCGGCCAAGAGCAGAACAAAGGTCTCTTTTGTCGCCCGCCAGTAACCTTCCAGTCTGAAAAATCCAGATATGCTCTTTTGTTGGGGGAGGGAGAGAAGGAGGTTGTTTCGACTTCAGATTTGTGCTTTGAATTTAATATGCTTTGAACTTAATTAATTTAATTAATCAAATTTTGACGTTTCTTCCCTTATCAAATACATGTTAAAAAATCTTTATTAGAGAATCTGTTGGTTTAAACCAAAACCAGTCACGCCCGCTGTAATTAGTCCTGAGGTCCATCAGGCAGGTGGCCTGTTTAAATGGGCCCATCCTCCCTCTTATCAGAATTCTGAAAACAGGCCATAAACGAGTTCATATGATCCCACTGCTGAACGCCACAACAGAATTGCCAAAGGACACACAGACCTTGCAGAAGCTGGAGGAGACACCGGAAGAGCCCGTCTGTTACCATTCCCCAGCAAAAGGCTGGTTTGCGAGCTCACAGGGCAGTGGAAGTACAACAACGTATGGCGGAGCTATGGGGGAGAAGGCAGCAGCAGGGACAGGGCAAATTATCACAACCTTGGCTTCAGAGAATGCCCCATGCAGCGCATCATTAACGGTGACTCCTCTCCTCTCACCCAGACCTCTTCTCTGGGGCAGACTCCTCCAAGACCACTGTGACCAAGGAAAATGGAGAAAAGTGCGATCAGGCAAAATGCTTGAGAGGTGAAGGAGAGAGGTGAAGAGGTGAAGGATGGGTCTACTGTATTTGTCCTCCTCAGCTGCTGAGAGCAGAAACAAAGAATAATTAAAGTTACTCCATGAGATCTGCCAGCAAAATTTTAACAGTGACTGCTTTGTTTCACTAAGTACATACTACAGAAGCTCATGGTGGTGATGGTGGAAGATTGTAGGACACAAGCAAGATACCCCGTGTCTCCATGTTCCTTTTAAATAAGACTTTCCCAGGGGCTACATTGGTACTGCAACAGATGTTACTTCAGGTGATGCCCAAAGTTGCCTATTTTAGTTTACTGTTTCCATCTCTTCCAGTCCAGATTGTTACCACATTAGACAAATTGCCTGTCAAGCATTAATAATACAAATGGAAAAAGCCCACTGTCCTGCCTGCAGCAGAGCTTCTGACTTGGCCATCAACGTTTATGAATGGTTTTACTTTGAGTTTCCTGAGAAGCAGCATCAACAATGTCTAGTCCAGCATTAGGTGCGTTACCTGATTACTTCCATTATAAAAAGTAAGAGAAACAGTGGTTTTTTTAAATGGAAAATTGAAGTTCATGACTCCCTCTGAATAAAAGCCACCAAGAAGTGAGAATGAAACTTGCTTTTCTAAACCATGCTGGTATGAACAGCACCACAGCTTGCGTCCAGTGTGAAAACATGCTCTTCTACAACATCAAGTCCATACTCCTCACAAGCGAGGGAGGGGAGGAAGGGTCTTGTGGACTCCTTATGTTTTGTGTGCCCAGAACTAGCCAAGAACTGCCTGAAAAATAACAAGTAAAATCCTTCGTTCAACCAGCTTCAAAGGGTTTAGCATATTTGTCCATATAAATGAGTGGACTTTTGTACACAATTTAATATACAAAGGAGGAGAGACACAGGTTTTATACAGCGACAGTCACATTTCTGCTCTTAGAAAAGCTGGCTGTTCTGCCAGGGAAAGTTGTCAGCATCAGAAAAAAGACAACACTTCCTCCTCTAAAAGACAAGCACCATCCTAGCAACAAACAACTGTGTTGGTGTTTTTACTCATGGCCATTATTTGTTGTCTCAGCAGTATTTATCTATCCTCTGTTTATGATTGGAGTCTTATAATATATTGTATCACACCAATATAAGCAGACACCAGACTCAGACCTTAGCCAATGCAGAGCTCAAGGACTTCACCGTCACCCGTTGCTGTTATTGATAGTTGTGATGAATTACACCGATCAGAAGCAGAAACTTTCACCTTCCACTAGGGTTAGAAAACCGCCAGCACGGCAATCCTTATGCTAGCAATCATCAGCTTTTGGGGCAAGAGCACACCAAAAGGGTGCAAAACAGCCCAGGGAAGAGCCGCCGCTAACGCTTCCACTCTGCTCTCCAAACACTGTAAGAGAGGGAGGCTCTGAGCTTGCAGACGCACTTGCCCTGTGCCTGGCTGCCTTTCAGCTGGGGAAGCCCATGAATACAGCAGCTGGAGACACGAGAAGACTCTGGACAAAGGAAAGAGGTTAACCAGGGAATGTTTAAACTCCCTTTTTACAGCTTGAAGCAATCCTTTGATAAGGGCCTGAAACCAGTGACTGCAGAACTTCTAAGGGTTCCTTTTGTACAACTCCCATCCCAGAATATTTATCCTCCGTCTTTGTCACAAGGACAAGGGAGGGAGAGGATATTGCTGCTAGATTGACAAGAAACCTGACCACTCCACTAATTTCCAAAGATTCTGCTGTGACTGGGACAAATTCTTCCTTTAGGCCATCGCAGGGCACTGCTATTCTCAACAGCATCTGCAGGTAACACACAAAGCTGCCTCCCTGCCGGCTGCTCCGCTTTGCTGCTCCCTGCGCTCATTCCCCACAGCTGGAAGGGGAGCTGGGCGATGCTGCCAGCCTGTGGAAACCACGTCTCTCTTTTCAGTGCCCAGCTGACGGTTTTCTTTGAAAACCATGGGCATGATCGTTATTCGGTGGCTTAATGATGCTTCCCCGAAAAGTCAGGAAGTTCCTTATTACTATCTGATAAATACCCGTCAACCATTAACAGCTGCGTTTTGCAACAACCCGGAGCAAGGAAGTGGCATTTCCCTGTCCTTAAGGGCTGAGAAGTAGAGGCATGCCCAACCCAGCGCAACGCTAAGCAAACACTGAGTATCTTGCCCTTGTCGGAGGGTCTAACGATAGGTGCATTTCTGACATATCTGACACATTCCGACCACCCCCAGGCTGCGAGGGCAGGGAGCAATGCAGGGTTTTGGACCTATGTCAGAGCTTTTGACCACAAAAGTCCTCCAAACCCCCATCCAAAACAAAGCCAGCCAACCAAAAAAAATATCCCTGAGCACATTAAAGCAAATTAAAAAGGATAATATTTAAGCTAGTGTCAAACTGTGTATGAAAGCAAAAGTGGAGAGCAGTGGCTCACTGTGAGCAAAGCAAATTGGCTCTTGGGGGTTTGTCCCACATGCCACACCAGAAGAACCAATTTCCTTTTCTGCACTGTTATGAACATGTTGGAATCTAAAAAAAGAATAACTTGAAATGTTATCAGAAATATCTTCTCTTCATCTCCCTCTATAAGGGCTGATGAGAAACACTGTGTATGAAATTTGCTACTGGTGCTTTTGTACAAGTCATTTAGCAAGGACAATGACAGGAGGGGGAAGTCAAAATCCAGTCCACTTCTTAGATTCGACTTAATAATTGCTACAATTTCACGCAGTGCGGTCCACAAACTTACTCTCTCATTGAGTTTGTAGATTGTCTGTAAGCAGCTGAAAAAAATTTTCAATACGAGTGAGTTCTTTATTCAGAATGATTTCCCTAAAAATTTCTAACAGGAATCCTGAAGGTGTATATCCTTTGCAATTACATTGCTGTGAATAGTCAGTATTCAAAGTACAAGGCAGACTGGTTAAGTTTGAATGGCCTGACGGACCACATGAAATTGTTTCTACATAATTTTTGTTTATACATCTCAGCTGTAAGTTGCAAAGGAGAGCCCCATTAAGAATAGAAGGTCATAATAGTTATATAAATTTACAAGGGCAAAAAATAATGAAATAGTCATAGGACACTTTTTCAGTTAAAAAATATTGCTGACTTGACTGACTACGGCCATCAAATCAAAATATGCTATAATGGAAATGAATATCAATGGATTATCTCCCAGGAGAGTCCTTTTCCAGTGCCTAAGACACACTGGTGTAGAAGACGTGTCCCTCCTCAAAAAGGGAAACTAGAGAAACTTGCTCCCAACTGCGTCCAACTGACATTGCCCCTCTGCTGCGGCAGGGACGGGAGCAGCGGTGACAGCAGAGCATGGAGCAAGAGTAGCAGAGGATCATAACATCGGTGTATAAAATACATCTGAACCTAAAGTCTCTCTCACCCTTTCTGTTTTGGGGATAAAACCTGCTTCTGTTGTATCAATAAACCTATAATCTGAATCACGTAAAATAACTGGTGGTGTCAGCATTTGAAAGCATTTTATTACATGCTCAAATGCAAATCAATGCTATTAGGACATTATTTAGCTTACAAAGCTGAGGACTTAAGAAATGCCAATATAAAGATTGCCTTTGCAGTTTGAGATAGGTAGCTCCTTTTATGTATGCACATCAATATGAGACCGCTTGTAACTCTCAGGTTCTCCGAGGCTTATCGGAGCTGCAGGATATCTCATGTGTTGGGTCCATCCTCCAAAGTATAAGGCCAGCATTGGGAACAGCACTTTGCATTCTGCTGGGAAAGTGAGCTAGTAAGCCTTAGCCGAGAAAAAGCTTACAGGTAGATGAAATACTTTTCACTAGCCCAATTAGAAGAGTTAGAAAAAGGAGAAAACCTTCCAGGTAGACGAGTCCTTTAATGGGTCAGAAATAGAAATAGCAAATTCCCAAATAAAGTTGGTGACATTTGCTCTAAAAAGAAAAAAACACACAATAAAACCCAAAAAACCCAAACAAACCAAAAACGCCTCTACAACCTTGGGATTGGCGCTCCATGGGGGCAATGGCTTCTCAGCGGTTGATGCAAGTCTCTGTAGATGGTTGCTTGCCTGCCGCAGGGGCAGACCTTGCCGAGACCCGCTTTCCTCCCAAGCTACGCTACGTGTCTCGGAGAGGCCCTTGCTCCGTGGCAATCACTGCCTGCGGCTGCAGGGGTAGCGGGAGAGCAAAAGCAGGCTCCCCAGCTGCTCTGGGGTGGGAGAACAGTTACGGCATGAGCCACGGGAGAATGAGGGCAGCACAAGGCAAGAACTAATCCCCCCTGCACCCATGACAAGTCAGGGCAGTTCCACCACCCAGCCCAAAGTGGGAAATCCCACAAGGCAGGTTATTTCCACCCGGGGCTGGGTCCCGAGCTCCCTCCCCACCTAAATCACCCGCAGCCAGCCTGAGGCATCACTGTGCTCACAGCCGCCCGTCAGCATTTTGGCACTTGCTCTCGCAGGTCTGTCTTCCGAGAAAAGTTATTTTTCTTCTGTGTTTCCTCATGACGATGGCCGAAAGGTCTAAAAATCGCCAGTGCTGCATTAAGAAAAAAAAAAACAACAAGAGATAAGTGGAATGGATAAGTAAAAACATTACCAAAGTGGCAGGACATGAGCTGGGTGCGTGAGCAGTTTGGGCTGCTGTTCTCATTTAGGAAAGCCAGTACCAAGAGCTTTAGATTGCAGGTAAATTATCAGGGATTTACTGGAGGGCAAGTGTGGGGGGGGAGGCTGGCCTGTCTGCCTTGCCAATTTTTTCGCTGAAGTTGCAGCATCCAAGTAATGATGCTTTTCACCTCATCTCTTCCTCTAAACTTCTTATAAGTACTCACGTTTGCAAGTCACCTCAGGTTAGCTTTGTCAGAATAACAACCGATTATTCCATGAACTCAGGTATTGGCTTTTTAAAACTCCCTTGCATGTTGAAAGCTTTTAGGTTGACATGTTTTCCTCTGTGTGATTCTCCTGGTATGGCTTTGCGGTGGCCTGATGTCATACCTAACCACAAAAGAACATGATCTAATATACCAGAACTGTTAAAAAATATAGTGTCCGACACATTGGTTTCCTAACCTCACGGGGAAAATATTTATACCATAAAACTTCTTTACTTTTAAACAAGAAGGGCCCAGAAAGATGGTATTTAAAATACCATATGGTATATATGGGGAATAGGAATATTAAATGGGTGAGTTTGCTTTTTTTTTTCTTTTGAGAAAACCGAAGTACTTGGTACTTTTGTAGAATACGGAAAATATTCTAGAGACATGAAAGGATGTTTTTTTTCATGTCCAGATCTCTTTTATACCACACTGGCAGTTCAGCAGTTTGGCAATGCTAGAGTGGTATAAAGCAGCCTCTGGGTAAGAATTCGGTCCAGGCAGCACGGAATTGCAATTTAAAAAGTCAATCATTTGCAGGCTTGAACTGAAGGAAAAACAGAGGAAAATGCAATTCATTTGCTGCAAAATGCTGTTGGAGAGAGTAAGGCGGCAGAAGGCATTTTCAGGACATTGTGTACTGGCAGGAGACCGTGGAGGGGCAAAAGTATAAAAAAAGACAAACCCTTCAAGACACAGACTTCAGCATCACCGCTAATCGCTGTTTTGTTTTCAGCAACTGAGATTCTGTGCCATTTTACAAACATGCCATTTGTGTTTAGAGCTAAATGGATTTGTCTTGAAACGCAGGCCCTTTTCCTGAGGGCTTGTGGCCTGTAAAACTTTCTGCTTTTTTTTACATTTTTTTTTTCCCCCTTTGCCTGGCAATGGCTTGTGTTCTCGCATTTAACTAAGGTGGAAGCTGGCAGCCCCCCAGAGGCAGGGGAAGGGCTGGAATTTCGCAGGTCACGCTCAGGAATCCCGCTTCCTGCGAGGCATGGGGCACTACCTCCGAGCAGGAAAGATGCTTACAGCTGCTTGCTGTTCTCCGAGACAAGTTTAATATCGTCTCTGTCTAAACTCATTCACGCTCCGCAGACCAAGAAATGCAATCACCGCTACCGCTGGTGATCCTTAATGCGCGCGTTTCCATTTCCACCCCCCCTGCAATGAGGCAAGGAAGGGGTGCAGTTCGTTTCTGTCCTCTCAGGTATCTCACAGGCTTCACCTGCACCATGCTTCTGCAGCCGGTCATGGTCTCAACGACCCCAAACTGGGAGGAGAAGGCTTAGGGGCACCAGGGGGGGTTTCTGGTTGCAGCTCAGGCTTGGCCGAAGCTTCACGGGGTGCAGGTGTGACAAGAGGTTCCTCACCCCGGTCCGACGCCAGGCTGCACAGCTGGGCTGATGCAAATGCAGATGTGGACCCCAGATGCCTGCTTAAAGCCAGCTCCAGCTCCCGTGCCCGCGGGGAGGAGGGGGTGGTGGACGGGCACCGGGCTCAGCCTCAGATCCCGCAGGCAGAGCCTGAGGCTGCAAAAGCTGGGAAATCAGTCTAAAAATAGGTGTTTCAGTCAAAGTTTTGGTTTTTCATCTCTGTTTTGCTGCTTTACAGTGCATCACGCTAGAAATGTGGGCAAGTGGTTTTTGGTACCCAGCGCCGCCCTTTCATTTTAAAAGAATGTCCCCACCAACCACATCCCCATGTAAGGAAAAGGCAGCAACTTACTGGTAAAGCCGTTAAGTGGGAAGGCAGAATTACACTCTCCGTTAAACCTTACTGTCCTTTAAGTGAGGCTTCGATGGCTTCAGTAGCTCCTTACCGGGAGTGACGTGTGCCCGGAGGTCAGCACACACCCCACCAGCCCGTCCTTGGGCTGCTAAACAGCAGGAGCCTTGCAAAGCTACCAGGCAGATTCTCTTTACTCCCTGGTGCCTTGTGGTTGTTTAGGTTTGTGTGTTTACCTAAATCAGAGAAAGCGTGGGATGAAATACTTCTTCATTAAGGCACGACGTGCTGCAGCGGGGGTCTTGCCTTCCAATTTACTGGATAGTCTGGCATAACTAATGCTTTGCATTTCTCATTGTTTTGACTGAAGGAGAAATGTCCCCCTGACAAACTGGAACGCACGGAGAGCATTACAGAAAAAGGTAAAAAGAAAAATTACTCTTGCCTTGTACAGAAAGCGTGCTATATGCAGCTTGAAACGTCAGCCAAGGGAAGAAATACACTCATAAGCTGTTACCAAAACGAAAGGTTCAGGAGCACAAGGCAGTCACTGCTGGGTATTTGGATGAACAAAATATTGGTTATTATTCAAGTGTGACTCTGCAGATAAGAAAAGGGCAAAATATTTTTGTATTCTGATTTTGCAGACAAATTCTGGTTTTATAATGGAACAAGATCAAATTCCAGAATCTGGGGAAACAAAAAAAAAAAAAAACAAAAGGAAAATTTTGGGAGATAAAAAATCTGGACACAGGATGACATTTTAGAACGCAGATTCATCTACTGTTCAAAACAAAACAAAATGCTGAACTCTTTAACCCAGCACTAGTATCCCGCTGATTCAAGAAACCCCGCCATTCAAAGAATGTAAACTCCGCTATGACAGGAGCCCAGAGCTCTCTTACGGAGAGCAGGAAACTTTTTTAAAGGGCCAGTTTATGACCTGGCTGGAGAGCTGGAAATAATTAAGTGTTCTTGTCAAAGGTCAAAGCCATAGGGTTAAATTCCTAGGAACTCAAAACAACCCCCCGTGACTGCGCCAAGACTGATCATTTGGCCCTTTTCTGCCCACAGTGGGAAGCAGCCTGGGACAGGAGTGAGCCATGCCTCAGTTATCTGCCCTTTCCACTTCCAAGTCTGACATTTTGGGATATGTCACACACTCCTGGTCTAAAAAAGCGTAGCTGGGGTTAAAAAAAAATAATAAATCTGGAAATAAGAGTCGCAGCCAAATGGCCTATTTATAGCAACACCAAATATGAACTAAACGCCAAGTGACAAACTCAGATCCTGATTCATATTCTACTTCTGATGTAACCCGGCTGAATTCAATGGGGCATTAGACTCTGCAGCAGGAATCCGCCTCCAGATGAAAACGGCAGCGCTGCTCTGGCCCTTGGGGAGGTGTCGTGCTCTGCCCTCTACATGAAAGCTGCAAAACCGCCCGTGTCTGTAGGGACCTCGGTGCCCACATTTGAAGCTGTGCATGGTGTTATTGCTGAGCAGCGCTCAAAAACGTAATGAGGTGGGAAGGGGGAATTCACTCACTAGGTGCTTTTTTACAAAAGACGACGTTAGCTTTTCCGAGAGGAGTAGCCTGAGTTTGCCGACATCCCTAATGCAAGCTACAAGCGTTTCCTGGTGAGACGTATGGAGTGCGGCTCCATTTGAGGCACTCACCAGCCTGAAAGCAGAAAAGCAAGAGGGGGGCAGAGATGGAGAAGACCGGTACTGTGTGCTGGGGGGAGACAGGCACTGCCTTATTGCCCTGAGAGTTGCTTTCCCCGTTGCCTTTCACACAAAGTCTTTTGCCCTGGCTCCTCTGAAAAGCATCGACTCTTGCTAATGTCTTTTTGGGGGAAATGAGCATCTTTGTAAGGCAAAGAATCCCCCCAAAACCCCTTGGAGAGTTTTTCTCAGCTCTGATTTTCTATGGGGTCAAATTGTCTGTTACAGGTCAAGCAGATTTTCCTGCTACACCAGAAGAGCAGTTTTTTAAGCTCAAAAGTATCTCTATTCATCCTTGACCAAGGAATCAGGTCATTCCCTGTTCGTCTGAATCCTTTCCTTGATTAAAAGCAAACTATCTGGTGTCAAACTTGTCCATAAAGTCAAGTCTCCGGTCGCATCTGAATTCCGAACTTGGTGAACATCCTGCTTCACAATGGGATAAACTGTGACCAAAGTACAACTACAGATGAGATTTTGGGATGGCTCAGGTGCTGGCACAGTGGGATGGGTCAATCTTTACTGCAAATGGCCCTTCTGCCTATGCCGCTTCTCATGCTCATGTTCTGCCAGTCCGCAAGCAATCCTGCTCCATCAATTCATCCTTGTTCATCCCCCTCCTTCCTCCCTGTTCAAATTTCTAAACCCAAAAAGCAACTGAGACCACGCAGTGACCTTCTGCACTGACTGCTCTGTCTTTTGTGAATCTAAATTGATTTTCCTTGCACGGGAGCATCCAGGATCTACCCTTTGACCTTCAGCCTGAGGTTGTGTATTAGGAGTGAGACAGAATGTGAAAGCCACAATTTGACTGTCAGCATTGGCAAGAAATATGAGCCACCCTCTACTAGAAAACAGTCTGTTCCTGTCCAGTGCCTGGAAATATGGGAATTGCCAGACTCGCTTAGACACAAGGGTCAATATCCCGTCTCTGATGCTAGCCAGCACCAGATACTTCAGAGAAAGGTCTGAGAAGCCTGTAGCTGGCAGATACGGGATAATCCTATTCTTATCTCCCTGCTTTGGAGAACAGTATAGCCAGCACGCATACAAATACAGGCACATACATGCACACTGGAAACCGCCGGCCTCAGAGAGCTCTCTTGCTGGAAATGTTGTGGTATTCTGCGTCACATCAGGTATTGTTAAATACCCATTGCCAGTAGCGTGCAACTGACCCCAAGGACTCAGCTTTGTTAAGGAAGGGAACGAACAAGACAAGGGATGCTGAGGGTTCAGCAACTGTATTTAGCACTTGGGTCTCTACAATCAGTGTGCACGTAACAATTTAACTGAAAATGGCCGATAAAAACAACCCTGTTTACCAGCCCAGAGCCAGCAGTTCCGACAGGAGCTAAAATATTATCATTTCGACAGAAGAACAAGGTGGTTGGAAGAAATTGCCACCCCTTCACCCATATTCCTATAAGCTGGGCATATTCTTGATCACGATTTAGCGTCCCTTTTCCACTCCTCCAGGGTCAGCTGTTAGGCTTCCTGATGATTTTAGGCAAGTAGTCAATGATCTTTCAAGTGTCTAAGGTGTGCTCAGCTTGCACTAATGCTCCTCCCAGCACCTACCTACTGGAAGGAAGATGAAGTGGGACCAGGCCGAGCTTGGATATGTTTCTAAGCTGCCCTGAACAGATCACTCTTTCTACCTATGATTAAATAACCATTTTTCATAATAGCATTGATCCACAGGGAAAAATGGGCTTTCTTCATGTAAAGCTGCTGCTGGGGATTTGACGTGACATTTGTCAGGGATTCTGGAAAGCTACTGGAATGGCCACTGTGGATTTCATGGCCCAGTTTCTTTCTGTGTTTGGAGTTTATCTGCTGTTACGTAAATCAGATGATTATGAAAACATTACACTGTTCAGTACCCACAGCTCAGATGAGAGGGGGAGGAGGAAGTTTGTGTTGACCTGTTCGAGAATTTTGTTATTGATACAGTTCAGGGAAACAGAGATCTCAGCACACTTTGCTTGTTTAATTAGTGTCTGTTTCTAAGCCTCAGATGTCCCACGGAACTCTTTCTGTACCAGTAATTAAAATGCATAAAACTGTAGAGAGCTATAAGATGATAATCCACATTATCTGATACTTCTGCTATTTGATAGCTCTTCAAACAAAGTACAAAGCAACCTTGATCTTCCTAACGCTTTTTACTCAGAAAGAGGCCCAACGCAAAGGGACTTAAAAGTCTGCTTTCTAAAATCAGTGGGCATAAAAAATAGGATTGCAGCTTCTTGGCAAAAAAAAAGTGTTTCCTTGGTATTAATGGAGCAAGCTATTTTTAGTCTTGTTCTGAACTCTTTGTAAGGGGCCTCTCTGAATCAGTTCAAAACACAAAAAGTCCTCCTCCCTAATCTAGAGAATATCGTACTCCCTTTCTCTTGCAATGTATGTTATTGAACAGCAAAAGAATAATCTCACGGGCAGCTTTCTCTGGAAAGGTTCCTTAAATAAAAGCTCCCTCTGCCCTCCCTCATCCTTTACAGACACACTTCCATCCCGGGGTTACTGGCCCCTCTGCAAGCAAAGCAGAGCCCTGTAGGGAGAGCCAGGGCTGAGCTCCAGGGTTAACTCTCTCCTAGGACCGCTGCATGCGAGTCATGCATGGTCCTCAGTCCTGGCAGGCAAACTCGTCCCGTTTCTCTCCCTCCTCCTCCCCATCCTTTCTTCAAGTGCAGGTGATCAGCAGAGATGCTTTTTTTCAGGCAGGGCATTGTTTTAGGAGAAACAGTACATTCAGATACTGCTAGTCCCATATGTGAAGCCGCGTGGCCATGTGATGCGAAAGCTGATCTGATACAAATTCATTCTGCTGGCTCAAGTTGGTTAAAAACTGTTGATGGTTACCTTGCATTGGCAAGATTAATGCCAGAGCAGACCTTGACATCAGTACAAAGCCACCATGAGAGCATGAAATCAGCATAAACCCTATACTGCAGGTTCTGGTTGACTTAGCAGATCCAAATGTCACCCATCACATCCAAATGTCGCTGTGTGTCCCTCCCTCATGGGGATTGAGTACGTACTGATGAGCGACTGTTCCACAGAGACTTGCAACAACAAGCCACGGCGTTGGGCAGTCCAGGGCCCAGCAGGTTTCGCATTGCTGTCCATCACTGCATGCTGCACCTCTGTGCAGTGATTATGGGGGGGAAAGCGTGATATCCGACCATCAAATGCTTGTTGCCTCACAGAAAACCCTTCCTCACACCAAGCCATGGCTTGGCGTTTCAGCCAACTGCCCCCCATCAGGTGGAGACAGATGCCCAAGACCCTTGTACGTGGCATCCTGAGGACACCCACCACTTGAGGGTTTAACTCCTGACTGCTCCCCAGGGTGTACTGAAAGCCTGATGTGCTTTGCCATTCAATACTGCTGCTCGGTATAAACCTCAGCTTACAACCAAGAAATACCTCCTTATATCTTGGCCCATCGTGCCTTCCTGGGGGGCACAGTCCGGCACCGATCCCTCACCACTGCTCTGTCAGAGAGTATTTCCTGAGCAGCCCCACGAAGCTGTTTGGCAGCGGCTGCCCTGTAGCCAACCCCACTGAGCTCAGCGGGGCAGGCCTGGGCTTTCCAAAGAGAGCAACCTCAGGATGTAACGGGAGAAATTAGGGGGCCTCATAGGCTGAGAGCCAGTGCAGCGCCGGCTCCGTGGATGCTGTTCCATGTGGTCGATCCCTGTAGCTCTTAAGGAATAAATTGCTATATAAAGCCGTGCCGCAGCCAAGCGGTGCCTCAGGAACACGATGGTCACCAGAGAGCTGTTTGAGTCCTGGTAGCTACTTGGCTTGCTGTAAGAAACACTGCTGAGGTTATAAAAGCTTACGAGGAAAACATATCCCCCCATAAGCCCTGCCGCTGGGACCAAGGCTGCGTTACGTACCTGGTTCTCCTGCTGCGTGGCCCGTCGCCTGCTCTTTGAGCTGCAACAAAACTTTTTTCCACTGCAAATGGTTTCCTATGGAAAAATCAGGGGTTTGGTTAAACGAAATTACCCACCACGTACACCTAATAGAGAATAAAACATTTGGGCAAAAAACCCCATATGCTCCCAAACTCAACAAGTTCAGCCAAAATACTGCAGGGTTTTGATATGCTGCCCAACTCAGTGTTTTCCATGCAAAATGTTAAAAAAAGAAGCAGCGTCTGTTCTAGAGGGACCCTCCACCTTCCCATTTTCTCATCAAATGGTCAGGATCATACCACTGTTTTACTGTTAGCAGGGAAACAAAAACGTTATGTAGGCTGTTCAGAATCAGCCTTTTTTCTGCTTGTACCTTCATGACAAATTATACTTGGAAGAAAAAGGAAGATAAGCGATTGTGGAATTGTTTTGTTTTGTTTGTTTTTTTTTTTTTTTACCAGGAAGTATATAGAGATAATTGCTTTCTTCTGATCTTGAAATAAGCCTTTTTCCCTGGAGACTGCAGGAAGAATTTCCTGAATTTTTCCACTAGCGATGCCCTGCTCCGCTTGATGCTTTTCAGTGGTGCTCCGTTCTCAGGGGCCACATCTGCCCCTGTGCCAAAGCCCTGCCTTTCTGCCTTCCAGTTTCCTCACTAACTTCACAGAGCTTCAGGAGTTAGGTGGCATAACGGAGAAAGGGGGTTTGGTCCTTAGTTGTGTAAAGTTTTCTTTTAGCAAGTTGAATACCTTTCATGCTGAAGAGGTGAGGTGAAATGGTTCTCTTAAATTCAGATGATGTCTCCTGAAGAACATCACCCCATCTGTGCTCCCCATCCATCTCCTTTTACCCCTCATCCTTCTCCCTGCCAGCTGAGTCCTGCCTTAAGGACAGTAATAACGTTAGTTCGAGTTAAGGAATAACTGTTCCTTTTGTTACCTCTGCCGTTTCCAGACTCTCAGTTGATTTCTAACTTTTACCAAGTCTGGAAGTTCTTAAATTACAGAAAGGAGAACATATATGAAAACCGCAGCGCTCTGTTCTCAACAAAGCCCAAACACATATTCCTCATTTCTTTATGGCACCAGAGTGATGATACTGAAGCTATTGCCAAAGTATAACTTGACACTGAAGAATGGTCATTATTAGCAGTACCCCGCTGTGTTTTTTGGGAATGGGAGGTATGAATATCCTTCACACGAACATAAAATGTGAATAATGAAGCTACTTGCAGGTATGCGTTCTCAAAAGAAAAGCATGGATACAAAAGCACTGCACGTAACTTCTTTTCCCTGAAAGTGATTAAATGCAGATGGCTACCAGGAAAGCTAGGTTTCGCAATAGCAGTTGTATAGGACCCTTCAGACTATTTGGCTAGTAATTTAAGTTAGGAAAGCTATTTGCAGAATGTGACCTCTGGAATGTAGTTGTTCCAGGAAGATGTAACATATTATCAGGGAGTGAATTCCAGGACTGAGTTATTTCTGGTAACAATTGAACGATGACAAAAAATATTTACAACTAACTTATAAAACAAAAACATTCAAATATTTGTCAAGGAGTTTATTTACAATGAACAATTTCTACAGAACTCCTTAGTTTCTACTTAGGAGAGAAAGAAATGGATAGAGACTTTGGAAATGATCCTATATGTTCATTTACAAGATACATACAACTCCCATTCATTTTAAACAACAGGGTAATAAACAGCAAAGACTAACAAGACACGCAACCCACAGAACGGCTGCAAGTGCCCTCGCACATACTTCAGCCTTTCACAAAAGTTCCCCATTTCTTCACAGCTGGTCTCCATATGAACCAAAGGCTCAGTCTCCATGCAGACTTTTTTACTCTTGTCCAAATAAACCCAAAGCAAAAGTAAGTCAGAACAATGGCACTCTGCGGCTCTTTGCACAGGGGTACAAAGCTGTGCAAGCACAACGCACTAGAAACATGAGGGAAGACCTTAAATACTTCCCATGCTAAACTGCCCACCAACTAAAAAGCTTCTGTTCTCACCACCAGTTATTGTAAATGCTGCCGTAAATGGGGACATAAGATTAGAGAGGACTTCCCCGTCCCAGGCCATACAATGCCTTTCCATCTGCACCTTCAAATGAGGTTTGTTTTTATCACGCTATTACTCCGTTCTCCCAAGGGTAGAGGTCTCCTTTCAGGGCTGCCATGAGGACTTGAGGTTCATGAGTTCTTGTGTCAGAGCTCTCCTTTAGCTTAAACAGCTGTCTTCTTTTTCTGGTGTGTATTTCCTAAAGTATTTACAGACAGCAATTGGAGCTTTTGTTTTGCTAAGCTAAACAAACCAGCAGGCTTTTTAATACCTTTCCCTAACAAAACCCCAACGCCTAATCATTTACTTAATGAACCTAATGACCTCTCTCTGCATCTGTCCCAGTACGAATTGATTTTTCTTGGAAGTAGGTGACTAGACTTCTAGGTGACATCTCCTTGGTGTTCAGAGAAGAACGTTGGTATTTCTATGCTCCTCCTGGCAATTCATGTTGAGATCACATTTCCCTTTCTTTAAGGACAGGTCGTGGCAGTGACTCAGGGTGATCTTGTGGCCAACTAATACACAACTAGTGTACTCGCATCTTTCCTTTCCCCGTGTACGAAAGCCAAGCCTGGAGATTGCACAAGTCACATTCAGGCTGCCACATCAATTCCTTCCTCTAAAGCTCCCCTTACCCCCTTCACCGGCCTTGGCCCAGAAATGCAGCTCTGGAGGGATGTAGGATATTCCACCCAAAACAAATCTTTGCCCGTAAGTACCTCCCAGTTATCAACAACCTACAGACCTTAATGCGTGCCACTTCTACATTTTCCCATTTTCTCTTCCATGCACGCTATCACGATGAGAGGGCTGGAGCACCTCATCTACGAGGACAGGCTGAGAGAGATGGGGTTGTTCAGCCTGGAGAAGAGAAGGCTCTGGGGAGACCTTATAGCAGCCTTTCAGTACTTAAAGAGGGCCTACAGGAAAAATGGGGAGGGACTCTATCAGAGAGTGTAGTGGTAGGAGGAGGTGTAATGGTCTTAAACCGAAAGAGGAAGATTTAGATTAGATATTAGGAAGAAATTCTTTACTCTGAGGGTTGTGAAACACTGGAACAGGTTGCCCAGGCAAGTTGTGGATGCCCCATCCCTGGAAGTGTTCAAGGCCAGGCTGGATGGGGCTTTGAGCAACCTGGTCTAGTGGTTGGTGTCCCTGCCCAGGGCAGGGGGGTTGGAACTGGATGATCTTTAAGGTCCCTTCCAACTCTAACCATTCTATGATTCTATCTGATGCTTCCCCCAAAACAGCCCCCCTCCCCCCCACCTGGCTCACCCCTGCCTTGTCAGGACAACGTACAGACATCAGCCTCTGCACTCAGTCATCCGTGGAGTCAGGTTTGCTACTGCTCAGGGCCAGCCTTGGCTGCTTTTCCTAGTACCAAGAAAAAGGACAAGTGCTTCACTCCCAGACATTGTGTACTGCTCTGCCCTCTTCCCACTACACTAAAAAATATTGAAACAATATAATAAACCCCTGCTCAAGCAATGCCAGTTATGTACTTCATTATTTTAGGAAAAACATTTTGCAGTAGCTAAAGATAGTCCTCGGGTTTTATGTTATTTACTTAAGTGCGTGTTGAGCAATCTAACCTTAGCACAGATAAACAAAGTATCTCAGGGAAATTTCAGTGCAATAGTCTATCTGCCCTGTGAGAAAGTCGTGCCTCAGGAGCTTTCAGTTAGAAAGCAGTAAAAAAGGAATTTAAAGTGCAGCTGACTGTAAATTACGAAGCTGATCCCAGTCTCCCATTTTACAGCAACTTATTTCTTTAATTTCTTTTGACTGCAAGCATCCCAAAGGTGGGAGATGAATCGGGAGCCTGAGCATAACTGAAATGGATCTCTCAGGCCATTTGCGATGGCTTGGCTTGTGCTATACCTTCTCTCCACGTTGGTCCCAGCCCCGTCTCCTTTGCTAAGCCGAGCAGCAGCCCCGTCCAGCTGGGACTGCTCTGCACCGTTTCTTGCGAACTGTTCCTGTGTTTAATTCACCCTGGCACCAAGATGCATCAGAAAGGACTCCGCTTACCCTTTCATAACCCAGCCGCGTGTCATTCGACACGACTGCCTAGACCATGCCCAGAACCCGCCTCTTGGACGTGTATTTTCAGTTTTGTAAGAAACACCCAGAAGCCGCTGTTGTCTCTTCTCTCAGAGCCACCACTTCAGTCGGCATCCAAACCAACAGAAGTCTGGGCTGCTCTGTTTCCACTGGGAGAAAAACACGTCAAGTGCTTTGTGCTAGAGGCTTCCTGGCAAGACGCAAAACTCTTTAAGTCCTACCCATTTTCAGACTACAATGTCAAACCAGATGTGGGACCAGATTTACTGTAAAAGGCTCCTTCTGGGCCATGAATCTTCCAGCAAATCTCTAATTCCCTGAGCACAATTTGGAGCAATTATTACAGCTTCACTCGGAAGCCCAGAGAGGCTTATCATTTAACGTAATTTTGACACGAGCCCAGTTGAAACTCAGTGGATGGTTTTACTTTTTGGTATCTGCTGATGCTTCAAGACAGCTTCATTCCCTCAGCAGAGAAATGAACTCGCTGTGTGGAAATGAGAGGGAGACCCAAGGCGGACAGTTTGTACCTGGTTTCAATGTCTCTACATTTGGGATTCTTTTAATGAAGATTTTTGTTGTGATGAAAAAGGAAAGAGCTTTTTGGAGTGTTTGGTGGGGTCAGACCCAAACCCCTGAAACATAGATCTGCCTGAAACGAAAGGTTTTCAGGAAAACCAAAGGAAGCTGTCCCCAAGAGCTCACTGATGCACACTGATGCAAACGTAGACACCCATGAAGCGTAATTTGTGTTTCTTAGGACCAAGTCTCTCTAGTTCCTTCTTCTTTATTGCTATAATTATTCAAGGTTTGTACTGGGGGTCACCTTACATGTATCTATCTAATGTACAGGCCAGGAGGACAGACAACAGTTTTTAATGGCAGTGAAAAAAAAATAAGCCAAAAATCAATCCTGATGCAAAGGGACTCTGGAGTTTATATTACCAAGGAGAAGAGGACAAAGAAGGTATTAACAGGGTGCCAGAATATCTTGTCAGAGACCACACTCCGTGGCACAGCTGGGAAAAGAGCCTCAAGCCTTTTGTCTTTCAGTCCACTGCCTTAACCAGATATACCACCTCTGTGAACCCCCCAGATTACACTGGGGTGGCACATCCAGCTCTCCCTGAGTATTTGTCCTGCTCGCAAGCTTCATCACCGCTGAATTTACGCTAAAGCAACTCCTGGAGGAAAAGAAAAAAAAAAAGACACAAACTAGCCACAACCAGAGGCTTGCTCTGTGAAGCCTAATTAGCTAGGAAGTGCTCCAGCAGCAGCACAGGGTTTGCAGATCCCGACTCAGAGGGGCATGGGGCTTAACAGGACTGCTTGCAATGATGGCCACGTGCCAGAGGCCGTGAAAATGGGAAAGGAGCAAGAGGCAAAAGTCCTCGAGCCTGCTGCGGTAATGGTTTTAAACTGAAAGACGGTAGATTTAGATTAGATATTCGGAAGAAATTCTTTACTGTGAGGGTGGTGAGACGCTGGAACAGGTTGCCCAGGGAAGCTATGGATGCCCCATCCCTGGAAGTGTTCAAGGCCAGGCTGGATGGGGCTTTGAGCAACCTGGTCTAGTGGGAGGTGTCCCTGCCCAGGGCAGGGGGGTTGGAACTAGGCGATCTTTAAGGTCCCTTCCAACCCACACCATTCTATGATCCTATGAATTTGTGCAACATTTCTTTCATGTCACGTGTCATGCAACAACTGCACTATGTAAAAGTGATTTATGTAAAAAATCCTTTTCCTGAGGAACGGGGGTGCAGACACATAGACAGCTCGGGGGGCTGAAGCTCAGACAAAACTTGATGAGTCTAAACATTACGAGGCACTAATTACCTCAAAGGGGGCTATAAACATACAGATTCATGGGGCTGTTGGAAGATGATTCACTGAGAGAAGTATCTTTCGAAAAATAGAAAGAGGTGGCCACTGGACTTAGGGAATATTATTACAGATGACTATAGCAGGGGTACAAGCTACTGCTTGGGAGAATAAATGGACCCATTGGACCATTGTTGAATAGGGACAGGATTTCTTCTAAAGATGGAATACCTCTGGAAACAACTTTTGCCAAGTAGCACTACTGACTGTAAGAGAGTAGAAGAATTAACAGACAGCAAATCGTTCAATAGTGAGCTCACTGGGGGTTATACCAGGAATCCCTCTGGGAGGAGAATGTTCTGCAAGCCAAAACACGGCAGTAGCTGGTGTTTGTAATGTGAATGCAGTCTGAAACGTGCTGAAGCTGCCTAAAAGGAGGAGTCTGTTTGCTTTTGGTTTTTGAGCAACACTTTTTTTGCATTTTTTACCAACTCGGTGACCATCAGGAAGGACTGCTGAATTTCCTTTTGGGACAAGTAAGCTTGAAACTAGTGTTCAATCAAAAATCTTGGAGAATAATGGATTTCACATATGGAAGGACAAACTGTTTTACAAATAACAAAACACACCGTTTTTATACCCGAAATGGAGGAGCACCAATCTGGACACACAGCATCAGTCTGTCCAGCCGAGGAAAATGAGAAGCTGAGAATGAAGACCTTGACTTAAAAGAGATGGGAAAACCCAAGTAATAATTTTGATGTGCTCAACACACTGCAGTGAAAGCATTTGGTTCTTCCCTTTCATCTAAAGTTAACCTTTCATTTCTGGATGAAGGAGGGTCCTCAGATAGGTTTCGTTGGATTTACTGTAAGATATCTATTATTTGACTTCACCAGGAGCATTTACTCACATCCCGGCTGTGATTTCCTATTTGAAATTATCTCAAAGAGTTTACAAACCTATGACAAGACTTCTAAGGACCAGGCAAATGCTTCACCTCTCCACTGACAGAGAAAACAGTAATCTTCCCAGTGCAGCAGAAATTAATATGAGAAGGCTCATACATGCATACAAAAAGATGACTGTTTTTTACCAGTAAGAGGCATCTTTTGTCAATATGTCACAGTTTGCCCTGAATTTGACTATGCAGGTTAAGAAAATTATACTCATACCTCACCAGAATAACAGCTACAGCCTATTCAGGTCTGACGTAGTCTAACTAGTTGGATTTTCTAGGGTATCCAAATGCCTCCAAATGGCAATCCATTTTTGTGGACCTAAGCCTGAAGTCCTGATCTTGCCACCTCAAAATAAGTTGGCAGATACTAGTACCCATGAAGATAGGAGCTGCAGCCAGCTTGGCTCATGAAGCCCAAGGGAAATGCAACTTCAGGAAGGAGACCAACGTGACCAGCTGCTGGCTATTAGTGAGCACAGAGCTCGGTTTGGGTCTTCCTATCTCGGATGTGGAGACTGGTCTTTGGCAAAATGTTCCACAAGCAATTTAGCAACCATGTTTATGTAGGTGAGCAGCTGATTAGTCTGGAGATCAAAAATATTTGACAATTTTAAAAATGTGTTACAGACGGAAAGAACTAGGACTAACAAACAGGCAGTTTAGATAAAGATAAAAACGTGAACAGTGCTTGCTTTGGAAGGTGATTCATAGAATCATAGAATGTGTTGGGTTGGAAGGGACCTTTGAAGGTCATCTAGTCCAAACCCCCTGGGGTAAGCAGGGACATCTTCAACTAGATCAGGTTGCTCAGAGCCTCACCAAGCCTGGCCTTGAATGTCTCCAAGGATGAGGCCTCCACCACCTCTCTGGGCAACCTGTGCCAGTGTCTCACCACCCTCATTGTAAAGAACTTCTTCCTAATGTCTAATCTAAACCTACCCTGCTCTAGTTTAAAACCATTTCCCCTCGTCCTATCACTACATGCCCTTGCAAACAGCCCCCCCCATCTTCCTGTAGGCCCCCTTCAGGTACTGGAAGGTCGCTATAAGGTCTCCCTGGAGCCTCCCCTTCTCCAGGCTGAACAACCACAACTGTCTCCGTCTGTCTTCATAGGCTGAGAGGCTCCATCCCCCTCTGATCATTTTTGTGGCCCTCCTCTGGACCTGCTCCAACAGGTCCATGTCCTTCTTGTGCTGAGGGCTCCAGAGCTGGACGCAGTAGTCAGGTGGGGTCTCACGAGAGCAGAGTAGAGAGGGAGAATCACCTCTCTGGATCTGATTATTAACCAGCTTTGGTTGCTTATCCCTTTTGAAGTAGAATAGTCCTGGGGACAGATTGAGAGGCTTCTTTGCAGTTGTGAGGCACACAGAAATTAATAAATTTACTTTTTGTACTACCTTCCCCCAGCAAGGGCTTCAGCAAGTACCACACTCTGAAATCCTGTGCACTGAGACTAAAAAGATGAAGTACAATGAATTAGCCTTTCTCTCTCACCTCTCCATGTCTTGCTAACTCCAGCTTTCTTGCTGGCAGCCCGTCAGACCCTGGTGCTTCACTCTTTCCCCTTGCCCACAACTTTTGACCTCAGAGGTCTGGCCCAGTTTTCCCCACCCACTGACAGAGCTCTTTGGATCTTGTCTTGACAAACAAATTTATATAAAATCTTTTTTACTGTCTCACACCATCACTTTTTCTCTTTCCATACCACCCTCTCCCCCTCCTCATTGTGCAATGAGAGGAGTTTAGAGACTCTTCAGTACGACCAATATAGAGAGACCAGTTACTCAGTATTGTTTGCATGATAGACATTAGTGCCTTTCTCCTGAGTTAATTAGATTTTCCCCTGCCTGCTTAGTGAGGCTGGCAGAAGGGCAGCATGGTTGAACAGCCTCTGCTTGACAGCTTGTTCCCTTCCAGCCCTGCAAACAGCCACTGAAAAGCCTTCTATCAGCATTGTTCTACATCTGTTGTTTCTCTAGAAATTACTAGCACCTGTGGTCAGGATAACCGAAGCATCTGTAGCCCTGTCTCAGAGGACACAGGAGCTTCCCACATGCTCCCTCCTTCACTAGATGTTATTCGCTTTATGACCGACGGGAATTTTGACATTGAAGAAAGGGGTTGTCCACCTAATTGTACTTTCCCACTTTGTGGGTTTAGATGAATGGCCAGGCCTTGTCCCAGCTCCACACCGATGAAGGGGTGCGCGCCAAACCTCCATCCCTCCCGATCCCTACCTGCATGGGAAGGAAACCTCTGTCTGCAGCAACCCCAGTAAGTCCATTTTTTTAAAGCAACTCAGGCTTTTGGCTTCTTAAAACGTTTGTGATAACAAGAGTGAGGGTCCTGAAGCACCGAGGCACTTCTTATTGTCCATGACCATAATCCACGGAGGTGCTCAGCTGTGGGAGCCAGCAGCCGTCTCACCACCCATGGCACCACTGGGCTGCAGCGTGGAAAGCTCAAAGCCCACGATCTGACTTTCCAGAGCTACAAAGCTCTTTTTTAGCACTGAAGCAAGGTTAGAAATATCCTCAGGAACTGGGACTGCCAAGTAAATCATCATAATAAAATGAAATTATTACTCGGGATAGCTCCCCTGAATCTGGTGCCTAAAAGACAGCCACAGACAACCACTGAGCTCTCCCCATGGGCTCTCTTATTCAGGGAGCGTTCAGCCTGAATATCTGAGAGATCCTGTCAAAAAACAGAGTTTGCCAAGCGGAGAGGAAATGACTAAAACCGGAAGAAAAACATTTGTGGTTTCTCTCTTTTACAAGAAAGAAGAGAGACGGAGTAAAAATGTACTCCTACAACCTAGCCTTCCCTAACGAGCCAATGGGCAGATGTGGTTTCTTCGGGCTATGATAACCTTACAGAGGATGCAAGAAAGCCGATGAGAAGGGTCGACGGAGGGCATTAGGAGCAGTGTCCCTGGCAAGGTAAGTGCCACACAAGGGAACCCCTCCTTCGCAATTGCTCATGTTTTGGCGAGGCGCTGCTGTCTAATAACTGAGCCTGAACCTGCAAGTCTACAAACAGTCTGGTCCCTCTTCATTTAGATATGCACTGACCTTCTTGATTTGTTGAAGAATCCTACCAGTTAATTTGAACTGTGCTTGTTAAAGGCTAAATTATTTGCTGTTGCACTCTCACAGGCTTTTTTTTTGCTGAAATAATATTTTCTGGGTGACAACTGACCATTGCAATTTACATACTAGCATCCAAATAGTTGGAGTAAGTTCTTTAATGAAGACACGTTTCATGAGAAATCAGACAAGTCCTGTCTCATCTCCAAAGGCAATTCAGGAAGTTGGCTGGCAGCAGCGAGCTTATTTGCGGAGTCGCCACTCTTGTTCAAGAGAAGCCAAACCCCATGCACCTGCCCTTTGCCGAGAAGAAATAAATCAAACACTCTTCTGGAGGAAACCATCCTTGCCCTAAGTTATGCATTACCAAACCAATTGTCAGCTCTTAATTATATCATTGCTTGTATTTATCGAACAGGAAGTTTCTCCTTGCCTTTTTAAGTGTTGAATATACAGCAAAATGTGCTTCCGTCAGTCTTGGATGCATCAGGACATAGTGGTAGTTCTCTAAACAGAGGTTTAGGATGTGAGAAAGCTAAAAGATAATTTTAAAATAGAGTTTTAAAGACAAGAGAGATCATTCTTTGCAAGTGCAGATTTCACCATAGCTTGCTTAGGTCATTCCTATTCATTCCTAGGCTTTCCAGCCGGTAGCGTTTCAAGCGGTTGAATTTTAATCACTTTTTTTTGCTTTATTTAGGCAACTCATAGTGACCGAGGAATATAACATGATTGCTGTTTTGCTAGTCTGTGGTGTTGGGCAAGGTGTCTTCTAATGCTAGTGGCATATAAGAAGCAAAAAAAAAAAAAAAGGAAAAAAAAGCATCTGCGAACATTATTTGAATAACGACTACAAAGCTGTGTCAGCAGTACATGCCCCTCTTTTTCACTTTCTGCAGCTGTTCACAACTGATCTGTGATTGTACAGAGACCACGTATGACCGCTCAGGAAATACCACATGGTGACTTGCACCATGCAGTGCAGCCTCTTTGAGATACACCATTCAGGGTGTGATAGGATATGACAATAGGGTATGATTTGGGTCACGCTGTGTATTGTAAGCAGAAAATGAATCGGTTTGTCCTCTTTTGGCCTATTTGAAGGAATCATTTCACGGGCTAAAAATATGCTCAGATAAAATGTTGGCAGACTAAATTCAGCCAAGTAATTTGCAACGCCCTGTGAATTTTTAAAGAGGGACTATTGCTTCTGCCGCACTGAACGGTTCCCTTGTACTTCTCTTTTTGAGACCTGTCCATATGCTGCCAGGAGGACAAGGAAAGGCTGGAGACACCTGTGTAGTGGCCAAATCTCACTAAAAACAACCCTCAGCAACCTTACTGTAGGTTGCTGAAGTCCGTATCTACCAGCTGCAGATATGACAGCCCTATCTAAGCCAGGAAATAACTGAGAGAAAATCCAGCTCAGTGCTGAAGCTTCCTCTGAAGCAACATTGCTTCACAGGGGCAGTTAAAAAAGTTATCTATGTTGGTAAAAGCGTTGCATAAACAGTTGGCAAAGCTTGACCAAGGATGGGCATGGGAGTGTTGTGCTGAGCCTAAGTGTCTGGAACATGAAATTTTTTGTCTGCTTCTCAGGAAAACAAACCAAGGCTGATAGCAACAACTTGTGTTTCATCAGACAATCCACATTGCCTCTTGGAAAGAGCTTTGACTCTCCTTCAGAGCCAAGGGCCCACTGTGGCTTAGAGCGCTAGCCTGCACCTGATAGCATAGAGATAAGTGAACACGTCGGGACCAAGCTTTGAAGGTTGGTGAGACACATTGCCTCACAGCTGGAGAAATCAGCATTCAGGCCTGTGACAGAGGAGGTGAGAGGAGTGAAAATAGGGAAGGAGGAATTTGGTGTTTAAAGGGGGAAGGGGAATGAGGAAGGGTGAAGTAGTTTGGGGAAGGTACGGCATTCTCCATCACCCTCTTAACAGTCCCCGTGAACTCCTTCTGTCAGTTGCCTTGCTCACCCTTTCCCCAAAAGTGAAATTTCTCCTTACTACTATAACATGCATTTTGGTCTGCATGGTTTCTCACAGAAAGCACAAACTTGAAGGGGCTATTACATAAAAATGTAAGCGATTGCTGCACTAGCACCCCTTAAAGCACTAAACCACGTATCTAGCCTGTCCTCCTAAGTCCAGCTTTCTCTGCTCCTGGACAGTTTGCCCCCAGTCATCAAGGTGGGCTAATTGATAATGATAGCTAAGATTATTCCAGAACTACTCAGCATATCTTTGATTGTAGGTTACAGGTTGTTTTTTTTAAAAACAAAATAATTTTCGTTAGTTTTTTCTCACCTAAATTTGCTTTTTCAGAGCAAAGCACTCTCTGAGTGCTCTACCATACAAGCTTCGTGGCAGGCATTTTATTACAAGCAGCATATTTTAAGCAAATACTAGAAGTGTAAAGAAATTTTAAAGTTGTACTTTCAAGAATCAAAACTGGAAACTATTGTTCTTGGTACTCATTGGAGAAACAATTTGAATGAATCAATTGCTAACCAAAGAGTATATCATGAATACCAAATATTTAAAACACTCCCAACAGTGTCTGGGGAATAGCCTGAAAAGCAGAGACTATTTTGTCTGTGAGTGCTATAAGAAGTGGTACAATACATGCCGTTACTTGGTTTGAAGTACGTAGTCGGCTGTGCTCAGACCCTCTGACATCATACCTAAGACCAAATCAACAGTTCTTCTCTGTCAGCAATAAAAAAAGAGATGTAACAAACAGATTCCCAGGAGATTTAGGTAGGGCAGTATATTACAGGGCAAAAATTAATGATCTTCAATTAATCTTTGTGATACCTCTCATTTAAAACTCGGTGGTTGTGTCTACGTGGCAAGCAAGAAAAAAAAGCTCTGAGCGCAACATGCCCCATAATTGATCTACCCTGTATTCTTGTTGGAGAGACTCTCAAGATTCTGCATAGACATCTTCCCTGAGGAAAGGAGCAAGCAGGGATCAAACACAAATGTATATTTGTGTTCTTCCCTCTGTCCAATTACTGATCCAGAGCCTCCTGTCCTGTGCCCGAACTGCAGTGGGCTCCCTGCCTGAAAGGACATCCAAACAAGTACCCCCTGCTGCATCTTCTACTTGTCTTTCATAGAAAGCCTAGTCTTGGTTTATGGACCTTACTTCTTGTTATGGAAATGACTGCAATATCCATGAATTCAGCATGAGCAGGGAAAGCTCCAAAGGATTTTGTGGCCTTTAGGGATGCTTAAACCAGAGCTGGTCTAAGCTCTGCGACATTTTAACCTTCTCTAAGGTAGCTTCTAAACCTATTGGCTTCCTCCCGCTGGTTGTCTGCTGCTAGACCGGGACCAAAGGGCTCTTCTAGAGGTGACAAAGAGTACTAGGGACTGAAACTTCTGAGGAGAGAATATTTGTTCATGTGGCCATGGAAAGAATTAAAGAAGAGAAAAGGAATCTTATTTTATAAAATCATCTAAACTGCAAGAAATTATCTCCGTTACTGCGATTCATAGGTTGAGGGAGGCTTCCTCAGCTAGCTAGGCACCATTGTGTCATTTCTTCACAAGTTTCACATAATGTGTTGAGGCATATGATGGCCTGGTGCAGGAACTTGGCCATAGGGGAGCAGGCGGCCATGAGGCACCCACATCCCTCTCCCCACCTTTGCCCCTAGGCCACAAGGAAACAAATCTGCTTTCACTAACACATCACCTCCAGCCAAGTAACGGCTTGTTCCACCAGTACCATTTCTATCTGAGTAGATGAACTTATCTGCCAATACAGCATCTCTAAATATCTCATGCAGGACATTTATTTTGCCTTATATTACTCTTGTATGGCTTTCTAAAAATAAGACATCCTCGTGTAACGATAGCACTGACTGTTTTTAGTCGCCTTTCTGATTCAAAGCAGTAAAAAAAAAAATTTTCTTTTACTAAGCTGCAACCAAACCGACCATTGTTGAAGAAAAAGGAAAGAAAATGCCTAAGCAGATTTTCTACCACAATAATTGGTGAGTTTTGACCCCTGCAGCCTGGTTCAAATATCAGACAAGCAATCTTGTGAGCTGCACACCCTCAATGCTGTGCTGAACTCTTCTTTTGAGCATAAGTACTCTGGGTAAGAAGCATCACTGATGATGAACTATCTCACATGTATTTCCTAGGAGGAGCTGTGCTTCAGAAAGCCCCTCTGAAAATCAAACTGTCTCCTTCCTCTAGCATGTTGATAGGCATGAGTAGCAAATCATGCTGTTCCCACACTAATTAAACAGCAAATTAAAAGGTGGCACAGAGCTAGGACTCCTGTTGCTCCCCGCCCAGACCCCACAAAAACATCCTTCTTAACTTGGGATGCCTTGATCTGAGGTGAAGGAGGAGGAGAAGGAGATTTTCTGGTCATTTAACCCACTGTGCAGGTTCACAGCTCGCTTTGCAGCCCAGCTGTGGACGTGGCCCGCTTCAAGAGAGATGAGAGAAGGGCTCCTTTTTTGCCTTCAGCAAGACAGACATTCTTCAATTTATTTTATGGCTACAGATGACATAGCTGTCTAGAGGCACTCTGGTGAGGAGAAGTGAGGAGGAGAAGAGCCAGCGTGGGGGTGGAGAGCTGCAGCTCTGCCCCTCCATTTGATGTGGTCTCTTTTAAAGGTCACCCACTGGGACCCAACATCAGTCAAACTATTTTTGTAAAACCAACAGCGATCCCAATGAAGATTTATATAACACATTTGTGCTATGGCTCTTGGTTCCTTTTTCTTAAATTACTTAAAGCAATATAATAACTTTTGCAGGCATATCGTAGGAGACTGCCAACATTTCAAACACTTCCTTGATGTAGGATGATCACAATTGAAAGGAATGTGAATTTTATCCAGCCGTCGGTAAGGTTTTGTTTTCCTTAATCCCTGAGACTAAATCATTGGATAGCTTTTAGCCTCCAAACTAAATCTTAATTGAGACTTGCTGTCATTTAGGTTACCTCGCGACTCTTCTAACCAAAGCACCAAGGGGCCGCCTTTGAGGAAGGACTGGGACAGGGACGCCTAGCACTTCTCATTGCTCTGAGCTGGTTGCACAAGAGAGCTCTTTAATACTTCAAAAAAAAGCCATCAGAATTTCTTTTCAGTATTAAATTTTGTTTGTTTGAAGTGCTCTCCCAGTCAAACCTGTGAATGGTGTAACCCAGCCAGGATTCCCACAGACTGGAGATAAAACTGGTGGTTTGTGTCCCAGGGTGCTGTCATTTTGCTTTGCGTTCGCTCACGTGGCTGATTTTTTTCTTTTCCCCCAAAGTGAGAATTCAGCTTATCTCAAGAACTGTACAAAACAAAAACAAAAGCCAAAACCCTCCATCCCCCAGAAAAACTCACTAGCAGTTGTGTTTCGTCTAGGTGTCTTTGGAGGTGTTGAAAAAAAGAAAACCAAGCAGATCAGCTGTAATGGCTGTGTCAATTAAATTAATAGTAAAGATCCTGACACAGGGGAGAAAATTAGGGGTATTTTAGTGCCATTTCTACTGGACTAATTTGGGATACCTCCAAGCACCCTGGCAGCTAAATAGCAACAATTTCCCCAGCAAAATAGGTTAGGTCCCTTTTCAACAGGAAGAGAGGGCAGTTTCTGTCACCGTTGCCAGAATCAGACACAGATGCAAGGAGACGGAAGTGGAAACATCACGTACAGCCCCCTGTTCACCTCCCCAGTGGGAACAAACCCATGCCAACGCCAACGGAGCATAAACATCCTCCCAAAGTTGGGAGCGAGGGAGGAGGGCGAGAATCGCCTGTTCATCACCTCCCCCAGCCCCGCTACATCTCCACGGCACCCCTCGGGCAACATGAGGGATGGTCTGGAGCCTTTGTTTAATTTGGAGGGAAAACCTAGAAGCATTCACAGTTTTCCGCGACTAGTCTGGGGGAGACGCACTTAAACGGTAATGCAAAGGCTTAGCTTTAACTAGGATTTTAGCCCCAAGCCTCAGGAAGACTAATAATTTAGAGTGACTGACCAGGTTCTGCTAGCATTAGTGAATACAGACAGGCCATTTTTCACCCCGAAACAAGTAGGGAAGAGATGAAATCCAGGAACCTCTGGAGGGACCCTGTTTCCTCCCTTTCTAGAAGGACTGTGGATTGCTCGCCTGGGAGCGGACGTCTAACTCTGTTACAATTAAAATTAGGTCAGAGGCATCTGGGTTTCTGGACTGTGGCTTCTCCCTTTTAAACAGCGAGTGTTAACTCATTTCTCCTTCGCGAGGGGGTCGCAAGGTTGACCGCCGTAGTGGGCGCACATCCCGCACACAGTGCACTACCAAGTGCTGAAAAGAAAATAAAAACCCTGTACACAACCAGCCTGAGCACCTCAGCACTGCACGGCTTTCATTCCAAACAGCACCATCTTCCAGAAATATAATTAACTGTTCTTTTTATTTGAGCTGTTGAGAGTTCCCACATCAGAGTCTTACTTCTATTTAGTATTGGGATTCAGCTAAATAATGAATCCCAGTGAGCATTTTGCTTTTGGGAATTATTCCCAATAAAAACCAATGGACTTTTGATTTTTTGAAGCGATTCTAAATGCATGGCTTAGGGGTAATTAATAATAAGAGTGACTGCTGCTACTTCTTAGCACAGCTCTTGATCACTACCAAAACTTCTGCCAAAATCCTACTAATGGAATAGTACAGGTTGGGAAGCAGCTGACTGCTGCAAGGGACATCGGAGCCTTGGCAAAGAGTCGGCTACACGTGTGCCAGCAGCACACACCAGCAGCAATGAAAGCCAGCAGAGCACTGGGCTGCACCAGCAGGAGCACGGCCAGCAGGTATGGGGAAGTGGTTATTCCCCTTGGGTCTGTGCTCATTACAGCATATCTAGACACTGTGTCCAGTTTCACCCCTCCAGTACAGAAAAGTCACCCATAGTCTAAAGCGCGTTCAGCGGAGGGCCACCCCAGTGGCCACAGCTGGAGCACCTAACCTTTGAGGAGAGGCTGGGGGACCAGGGCTCATTCAGCCTAGAGAAGTGGTACCTTTGGGTGATCTGTTAGCAGCCCTACAGTACCTACGAGAAGGTTATCATGAAGACTGAGACAGGCTCTTCAGAGGTGCATGGTGGGAGGAAAAGACACAAAGGTTGTACATCAAAACAGGGAAGTTTCTGACTTGATGTGAGGAAAGTCATTTTCCCCATGAGGACAGCCAAGCAGCAGAGCAGGTTGCCCAGAGAGACCATGAAGTCCCCATTCTTGGATGTTTTCAAGACTAACTGGACAAAGTCCTGAGTGACCTGGGCTGATCTCATAGCTGCCCCTGCTTTGAGCAAAAGGTTGGGCTAGGTGAGCTCAAGAGGTCCCCTTTCCTACCTGAATTATTCTGAGATTCTTGTACTGTAAACTGTCATTTGTCATTAAAAATATAGAAACATCACTGGATAGCTCTTGAGAGCACGTGGGGCAGTTAAACTATAATAACCTGTGAGCCTTCTCTCCAATAGCATCAAATCCATTTAGTTTAAGATCTTCTGAGGCAAGAACTCAAAGGTTATCATCATTATAAGTACGTGAGTGGTCATAACTAAATGCTGATCTGCCAAGATCTGGTCTGGAGCCAGATGAAGTAACTGGAAAGTTTGAGGATACACATCAGCTGACTTGAGATGTAGATATCCAAACCTGAACTCATTATTGGCAACTGAGTTACTCTCCGTGAAAAGACGTAAGTCCACATCTCTAAGCAGAAAGCTAAAATAGGTCAGCACAGTTAGACTCAGAAGTGAAATATATAAATTCCATGCAGAAATACATTTCTGGTGTATTTTCCAATTTAGAGTTTTATTCCCGCAGCTTTGCAATTGTAACGGTTACTTATTGGGGAGACATTTTCCTTTTTGACTATCATGGGTGGAACAGTCTTGAGGACTATAAGAATAGACTGGGCGAAATTCCATAGTGAAAAACATGAGGAAAGCAGAGAAGAAAAATGACTGACTCTACTAGCACATCTTACAAGTTATCAATACACTGCAGGATCCAATAAGTTTTCACTGAAGCCTATGTACTTTGTGCCGGGCTTCTCCCCGTGTCCACAACACAGGCAATACGAGCCTGTCCTCATGTGCCGTAGCAGTGGAAAAGGCTGGTGCAACCTTCCACGTTACCATGGGGTAACGTGGGGAGATGCTTCCAGCAGATGGGGGTGAGCTGCCCAGAGTGAGAAGGGCTGCGGGAAGCCTGAAGAAGTTGGGGTTAACTCTGTAGTTTCACAGCCTGTTTCTGTTGGCAGAAGCAGGAGGCCACAGGGTGAAGTGAATCGAGATGCTGATCTGGGTTAAAAATAACCGTGTGGGAGGGGAGGGAGGTTGGACTGAGAGGAGAGCAGGGCAGTGGCCGGCTCGGCTCCCAGCTGGGCAAATGCCCAGGAGGTGGTGGCAGCCCCAAATGGAGCAGGATGAAGGGTGGGACCGCTGCTCTCAGAGGCCACCAGCTCGTGCCTGCTGGGACCTGCTGTGGTGGAAGCCCAGTGAGCTGAGCCTGGGCAAGGGAAAGTGGAGGAGGGTCTGACTGGCTGCCCCAGAACACCCCCAGTGGGTAAACAGGGCAGAAAAGAGCGAGTGACCAAAGATGAAAGACACTATTTTTCCCACACCCTGGGCAGTAATACGTTTAGGTTGGAAATTAGAATGAGGTTTCATTTCCTCTTCATTTCACTTGTTTTCTTTGATCTTCAGCATTTTTGTCTCCGCAAATAAAACAATGCCCAAAAGAGAATCCCTTCGGCATCCACCCATCGTTAGCAGTCCCTGCAAGAGGACTTCTCTGTCAGCATCCTAGTGACAGGCAGAGCCACAGTAGTATAAGGATGTAAATGACAAACAGGTCTCAAAGAAGCAATAGCTTGCATTAGCCAAACTGAAATTAAGAAAACAACAGGCAAGCTTTCAAGTACGCAGGTCTGAAGAAATGCTTTGTGCCCAAATCTTACTTGTTTTCTCTTAGCAAATATGCCAACCCTCCAGGAATTGTGGACTACCCCTATCAGCCTTCCCTCTCTTTTCAGTGTTGTTTAGTTTCCAGCTCCCACTGTCCATGTTTCCATTTTATTTCATTTAGTTTTATAGTGGCCAATTGCTCCACTCTTCCTATGTTTTCTAAGCCACCTCCAGGCACCCACCACCCCTGCACCCACATAATCGAGCTCATGAGAGAAAGCGTTAAAATGGGAGAGAGATGATCAGGAGGGATGGCACGAGCCATATAGGTCCTCCATACAGCCAAAACACTTGTCTTTTGTACTTTGGAAATCTTTCGATAACACATTGGTCCCTCAGTATTCAGGTCTCATCTCTCGCTTTCTTCCTTCATGGTTTCCCCCCTCTCCTCCTGCTGGTATGAGAGCAGGCTCCCCGACACTTGCTCTCTGAGTAGCTGGCAGCAGCCACACAAGAAACCGTGCCTGTTGCTGCAGGCATAGCCACAGAAAAACACACACTGACAAGCCACACATCTAGAAACATCCCCCTCCTCAAAGGAAAATATTACAATTACCATCATTAGCCACTGCCTAATGTGGCTCTCAACTCCCAAACACCCGGCAGAAAATTCAGATCCATTTCAGACCCTCTTTTGCCACTTTTGGAAAGTAGCTTTGCAATTCTTGTGTAATTACTCAGGGGAAAAAAAAAAAAAAACCATAAAAAAAATAATCCAATTATCTTCTTGAGTCATGCCACTTGCTGGCTGAGTGCTGCCGAGCAGCAGACTGAATTCCCTGACCGACCCAAACGAGACGGCTCTGTGGAAAGCTGAGGCTGTGTTTGGGAATGCCAAGCCAAGCAAGCAAACAGTTTATCAAAACAAGCTTTTCTAAATTTGTCCCATGAAGCAGAACAAACATGTGGGCGATGCCATTGCTATGAAAGGCAGATATCTAGGACCCCAGTCCTGAAACCTACTCCATACTTTGGCTCTAGAATAGCTGTGAAAATGAATACATTAAAAAAATCACCCCATCAAAATTTTTGATCATAGCGAAGGCCCCAGTGTAGACACAATCCTACCAACATCAGAAGTCCGTCTTGTGCTGGTAAAGTTTATTCCATTTGGGAAATTCACCTGAGCTACAAATGGATGTGAAGTCAAGGTTCTTCTAGCCTCCCAAGAAGCCCAAGTACATCAAACAAACATGAGATGTGTTACTCGCTGCCCGTGCAAAAAGGCTTGCTCTGCAGTGTTGGTGCTGGAAGATGAAGGCCTTACAGAAGGAACCAAGAGGCTTTTCGAGTGTATTTGTGCTGCTGGCACTTACTCCTGGCCCGTGGCACCTTAAGCAGGGTTGTTCAGGTACAAAGCACCCACGTACAGGATGGATGCTCACACATGCATTTTACTGCACCATTGCAACCCACACGTGCCAGACAAGCTTCATAAATTACCCATGCTGACCTCTGTGGTGGTGGGGCAGGTCATTTATGAGAAATCCAGTTATCTCTACATCTCCCTAGTGACCCTCTGTGCCTCTCTCATTCAACTCCTGCCTCCCTATCTGAGAGGTTAGCGAACTCCTGCCCCTCACTCCTGCTTTACCCCCACCACACATCACACTCCCCAGAGTGCAATTACTTCATAGAAACCATACCGTGAAGGTAGGTGTGCCTGCTAGCCTACTCTTTCAGTCCCCTGAGTTAGCAAGGAATAGATTTCTCAGGCCGCATATGCTGACTAACATAAAATGCCTCCTCTTGCATCCAAGTGCAGCCAAATGTCTAACATCTCTGTTCCTACTGCACCTGTGGAGGGAGGCTGGTGATGGTGATTCTTACTTCACATGCATACGAGCCAGTACTTTCAGTCACTGACTGGTTCCTGCTGTCCCCAAACTAGGATTCAGATCCCACAGTACACCTAGAAGTTCATCCTGATCTACGCCTTCCTACAAATATACGTACAGTGCATCTGTTACCTCTCAGTCTTTAATGTATTTGTGCATAGTTTGCCTAATACTGTGTTCTACATGATTTATATTCTGATGATATACCGAATTTGAAAACCAGTTGTAAGTTGACATAAATATTCAGTGCTTCATGGACCCATGTAAGAGCCATCCTGGTATTTTCCTTTGTATTAAGAACTTTGTTCTTTCACTGTCCCCTTTAAAGGCTGACTTCAGCTCAAAAACTACAGTGAAAAATCTTCACCTTTACTCGGTATTTGCGGTGTTCAGAAGTACAACAAACCCAATAGCAACATGCTGGCTGTGGAACCATAAAAATAATTGGCAGCCAGGAGGTGAAAGGGATTGTTATATCCTGATTTCATCCTTGTTTGTGTCTTGAACAGATTTGAGATACTGACCCAAAGCCTGGCTTACCCTCTGTGTCCAGGGAACTTAATCTCTAGGGTAGCATAAAGCATCCACAGGGCCACAATTCCTTCCCTTAAGGCCCCCACACTGCTACTGCAGAACCACCACACCAGCGAGCCTTCTGCTGGCTCTTCTCACATGTTACAGCTCCCAAGCAAAGCACCCCCTTCCTCGAGGGACCGACGGAAAGCAGCCCTACACTTGCTGCCTGCTCTGCCCTCTCCACCTGAGATGCTCAGATCAAACCACATTTCCCCACGCCCCTGCCCGGAACAATCAAACATTTGATCGTTTCCCGGTTTTTACTCCGAATTGCTAAAATTACGTGGGAGAAAACAGTTGTCTCTGTCTAGAGCCACTGAAACTAGTAAATTCACTTTGACCTGCTTGAACTGTAACGGCCATGGTATTTTTATCGCAACACTTGTACCTCACACACACTCTTCTTTACCAGCATCCTATTGTTTTGAAAAAGACTCAGTGCTTACTTAGACCTCATGTCACAGGCAAGCCCCACATCCTGAGTTTAAGTGGTTAGTTGCTGACACTGAAAGCGAAAGGCATTTTTAGCTGCCTGTTTTCTAATCTGAATTTGTCCACCTTCAGCACACAACCACCTTGCCATACCCAGAGTTAGTTTTCAATTATCAATTTTCCTTTGCTTTCAGGTGCTAGTGGAAGAACACAAAATCTCATCTTTGACAAAATAAATTTATTTGGCTTCTCTTGCCTCTCTTTAGACAGCACGGTTCCACCTATGCTTGTGCTGCTTGGCCGTTCTCTGTTCTCTGCCCATCTGTCAGCATCCTTTTAAAAGCGTAAACACCAGGAGCGGACTCGGTATTTCAGTCATGGTCTCATTAATGCTGCGCACATGGAAATATCACCTCCTTGACCTTTAGCAATCTGTTCTAGTCCAGGACAGTAGCATTTGCTTTCAGGTATACTGTATCACACAGGGAGCACGCGTTTAGCTGATTATCCATTATAACAACGAGCCTGACTGAGTCACTGGTTTCCAATGCACAATCTCCCAGTCAAATGGCATAGCTCTAAAAGTACATTTAAGGCCTGTAAGTACCTTGAATTTGACTGAAGATTTAAATATACATTCTTTTGGATGAGATTAGTTTACCAAGCAATACAGAAGACCCTGAAGAACAGTTCTGTCCTTGACATTGTCCTTTATTACTTCATCAATGGTTGCATCATCATCGTTGTCTTTGTATAATGAAATACGACATGTCCTCTCAAGTCAAAACCCAAATGACTGAATAGGTCTAAGCCTAAGAGTGAGACCCTCTTTGGTATGTCTGTCAGGAGTATCCATTCTGAATGCTTCCTCATTTATAATTACTTTAGAAAGTGTGACTATTAGCCAGATTACAATTCGTTTACTGTCTTTAATCAGTCTTACATATTTATAGTTTTGGTTTTTTGCTCAGAACATCATATGGAACAAAATCACATGCCTTACAGAAACTTCAATAGATGTATGTTTAAGTAGATAACAAACCCATTACCTCTACCAATGGAACAGGTGGCATCTTACAAAAAAATACATTGCAATTATTTGACAAGACAGTGTTCATAAAACCACATTGATTACCATGAATTTTATTACCTTCTTACCACTTCCCAACTTCAACTCCATATCAGCCTTCCTGTGATTTGCCCCAGAACTTATCAGGTTACCACCTGCTCTTCAACTATTTCAATCATCCCTCCCATCTTTTCCTTATTTGACTCAGCTGGCTGGTCTTGGCTTCAATGCCTTGACCACCAGCTTCACTATTTTCCAGTTCTTGGTGCTGAAACATGATGGAGGTACGGGTGCAGTAAATGAGCACACATTTTTCCTCAGGCCGAAGTAAAGAAAATTGGGATTTTTGTCTTGGCCATTCTGACTTACTCTACATGTTGTCCCCTCTGCTGAGTTAGAAATAAAATTTCTACGCACAAGCATGGTTGCTTAAAAAAAAAAAAAAGTAGAAAAGCTGCTTAAAATTCTCTAAACTTTCACCTTTGCTCTTCTTTTGGTCAGGAGAAGGAATCTGCTGGAAGAGGTGCAGGTGGAATTGATCCCTTCTCACATCGACCTCCTGCTGAGTTTACTTGAAGTGGTGCAACTCCATCACTTCAAACCACATCATTAGTTAAGCTTTGTGCAGCGCTTGAGACAAACAAAGCCTAGTCTGACACATCCCTTGACCAGCGCTGCGGTGCAGGTGACCAGTAAGAAGAGCATAACCCCACTGCCCTCCTTCAGAACCTTCTTTCCCCGAGAGGGACAATTGATTTACTCAGGGCAAGGAAAGGTGGCAGAAGCATTGTGGAAAGAAAAAGCTCCCCTTCACTAGGCATCTCAGCTCTTGATTCCTCTGGTTCATTCAGGATAACCTCTCTGTTGCACGCAGTAGGCAAAGGCAGCCACCGAAGGTGGAAGGAAGGGACGACTGACCTTCAGGAGATATCCATTTGTGCTCGGTGCATCTCTGTGTTGTCATTACCCCAGGTCTGCTCAGCTTGTGCTATTTAAAGGAGGGATAAAGCTGTGAAAATTTGAGATTCGCTGCCTGTGTAAAACGATAGCGAGTGACAGGAATGTCCCAGCCTGGGACCAGTAAGATGGATTAGTAGAGACCAGTATGCCAAATTCCAGGCTGAAGTCTGCTGCTGTTTCTAGTTACGTAAATGGTAACACAATGCTATCCATCAATTCACATACCGGTTAGCACTGCTGCCTCACACTAACTCGCTGCTAAATGCCTGCAACAGGAGCTCAGGTGACCTTCCAAATCCAGGTGGAAGGTTTTAAGAACTGAATTATTACTTACGTACCACAGGGAAGTAACTGATACTCTGAAGTGTCTTTGACTAATGTATTTTGTCTAACATTTCAACTGCTCCAAAATTGTGTCCGATTTATCACTTCTGGCAAGAAATAGGATCACTGGTGTGGCAAGCTTTACTGATTAAGGTTGAAAACAATTTGTACAATGTTATCGCCACCTGTATTAAAGAAGGAACAGCTGCTACCCCTCACACCAGCTTTAAAGGGTAAAGATGGATGGCTAGAAAGCTGCATGCACATTCATGTGGGAAGCATGAGGAAGGGAAAACGCTGGCAAGACCCATGCTATAAGTACATCTGGGCTCAGAGAACAGACATCCACTATTTAAGGAATGGCTCCCTGATGCTCAGCTTTGAAAGTGGAACAAATATTTAGTGCTGGCTCTGAATTTTCCAACTTTCGAGTTTAAAACAACATGAAACAGCCTTTGCAGCATGGAGCCATTCCACGCCGATTTGCTCATTGGACTTAGCTTACACGGCTACTCTGGGGATGGCCAACCTTCAAGAGGTGATCCACTATGCATTGGCTGGCTACAGAGTCAAGCCAGAAAAGATCAACTCAAGGTTCCCACCAGTTTAAGCACCATTTTCTTGCTGCTGGCAATACTTGGGAAACTGGGTAAGAGTTAAGAACTTCCTGGAATTAAATAGGAGGCACCGGGGTGTGACACAAGATGATTAAGGGGCTTTTGGGAGGGGGGCCTCACGCAAAGTCTTGGTCTCCACCTTCTTCTTCCTCTTCGTCAGGGATATGCTTCCTCTCCCACAACCTGCCCTGGCATTTTCACCTTGATGAACACGCTCACTCCCAGCAGGAAGGGCAGCAACAGCTATCGCAACAGCAGAGCAGCTGAGGGACAGGGAAGAACTTGCCCTGAGCTAAGTGGTTTGACATAAAGCATGTTTATCAAAAAGCAGCAAGCACAGTGACCTGCTGGAAGGGACCTCTTTTGTCAGCCTTTTTTAATTCAGGAAAGGGCGAGGACCACTCATCTGAAATGTCAGGAGAAGCTGAAGAGAGCATTATTACATAAAGCCTCTTCCAACCCAGTCCATGCTGTCTTCTCAGAGCAAGTCTCCTCTGGGACTTCCCCAGCAGCTCTACTGCCATGCTCCCACCTCTGAGATACTCCAAAACTCTAAGTTGGAAATTTAAAAAATTCAATATGGAACAAACAAATAAAAAAGCAGCCCATAGTTGCAGCGATGGATTTGCTCAGCCTCTGTTCATACCAAGTCCGGGCAAGGACATAGCAAGTCATAGCAAGGCTGTGACTGTTCTCATCATTGGCTCTTAAAACACAAAAGCAGCAGAAAGCAGGGGGGATAAAAATGGTAACAATAAAACTTTGAGGGAGGGAAACAGAGGGGAATAAAGCACCAAAGCAAAGGGACAGAGAGGGGAGTTCTTGAAATAAAGTCCTACAGGAGGTGGGAGCGCAGAGGAGTAGGTCAACCACCACCACTTCCCTCCACATCAGCAAACAAATCATCACTGCGAGGATCTCATCAGGATTATTCACAAGCCCGTCTCCTAGTGGTGCCAGCAGCCCCACAGACCATGCAGCGTTACTGGTGGCTGTGGGACAAGCAGCAGGCAGGGAAGGTGAGTGTTTTCAGTCCCACTTGGTGATCCTGGACTGATGGAAAACCCTTAAGTGTGGGACACCACTGGCACTACAGCCTATTTGAAAAGCCTTATGGCCACCACAGGAGATCTCAAAGATACACATCTGTTGTGGTGCATGTGGGAAACACCTCTGGTTGTGCCATGCTGAGGAGTGGCGTGAAACAAGAGGGTCCAGGCACAGCTATTGTGACTGGACCCCTGATTCCTCCAGGGAAGTTTCTTCTCCCTTCCTGTAAGGTGAGGATTTCTGAAAAGGCTGGAGGGGGAAAAGAGCCACTAAAAAAGAGCAGTGGAGGTAGGATCGGGGTGGGGCTCAACAAAACTCAGTTTTCATTTTGCCCAGCCTCCAGGTACATGCTCAAGAATTCAACAGTATTCCGCCAAATAGCTCTCACTTCTCCATAGCCCTCTCTTCAGAGATACTGTCCCTTTTTCTTTAGGAGTGCTGTCTGGAAAGCATCAGAGAGAAAGCGGGTACCCATATTATCATGTAGGAAAAGCCTCTGGTTTGAGTAATTCTACAAAGAGACCAACTGGGTCAGACTTCCTTCCCTCCTCAAACAGCATTTGTACGGTTATCTATTGTGGAAGACACAGCTTTACCATTGAATCCATAATAAACTGGACTATAAACCATCCTCCTACATAGGGGAAAATATTTGAGGCTTTGAGAGAATTATTCTAAAGAAAAATCCAGACTTACAAAAAATGAAAATCTAAACCACGCTTATCCCTTCTTTCCCCCATTGTGTTTTTGTTTGTCTTTTTAAGCTTTGAGCACTTCAAAACGTTTCAAGTCTTTTCTTGTTTCAGGGTTCTTATATCTAGGTCAAGTGTTAAAATGAAGGCAATTTTGAACTAGAGTTTTAGTTTTGAGCTAGTGTTTTTCTACTCGAACTATCAAAACAGGGTATTTAAATAAAAAAAATCTGGAATTTTTACAGCTAAGTCTCTTACAATTATTAAGCCTCATAAAAAGGATTAGTTTCAGACGAAGTAACAGTTTAGTTACAAAAACAATCTGGAGAAAAACATTCCCAAACAACTTATCTCTAACACGGCTGTCAAATGCCTTGTGTTTGTGTCCCAGGGAAACAGTTCTGTAAACTGAAACTTACTGCTATTGCAAAAGCAGGAAGAGACTCCTCTGACCTCCACAGCTCCACGCGTAGACAAGCACGTTCCAGTGCCGCCAAAAAAATGACCTGTTGTAATACTCCTTTAAATGAACAATCTCCTCCTCCATCATCTGTCCAACCAAAAAAAAAGGCTTATGTGCAACTGTGAGTTTGTGACTGGTGGCAAACTGAAGCAGATATACTGCAACTGCTTTCTGATTGCCCCTGCATGCATCTTGGAGCGCTACCAGGGCCACGAGAAGGTTACAGATCCCAAACGTGTCCAGAGTTAATCACTTAGCACATTTGGAAAATGCGCCATCTGATAGACGGCAAATACATGTCCTCTCTCCCAAGGTTTGGATCCACTGCCAGATTTGACGGAGCTGGCAAAAGCCATAGGATTCACTCCTCTTAAGGCTGATAGTCCCTACAGAACCAGGGGATCAATCCAGGGAAAAATTGGGAAGCGGTGTTTTAGGCCCACTTCCCATTTGTTGCATGTAAGAGCAATCACACATTCATACAGGTGCAGCCAGGGTAGCTGAGACAAGCAAAGAGCTTGCTACCTTTTTTTTAAATTTTTTTCTTTTTTTTCATTTGCTACTGACTTTTTCCTTTGAAACCAGTCTCAGCTGCAACTGAACACATGGTTTCCAGAGGCAGATCTCTGGAGCAGGGAAACCACAGCTCTCCACAGTGCTCCAATAGGTGACTTTTTCCTCCACTAAACTATTTGCAATGCAGACATGACACCCTGTTCGGGTTCTGCCCAGATTAGCTCTCCACAACTACATTGCAATGAACTCAAGTGATCAGTTATCAGATTTACCCGTGTCCATGAACCACAGTGCATGAAATAACTCTTCCACACACAAATTACTATTCAAATTGAGTCCGAATGGCCCAGAGATCAGAACAACAGGTACAACAGCTCTTATTCCCAGTTGTGAAATAATACGTCTGTGTGTGGTCCTGAACGCACCAGGCGAAAGGGACAGTCCTTCCACACAAGAGGAGCAGAGGACATCCAGCTCCTGGTCAGAGCAATGTGCCATACCACTGGACTTGAGCCCTTGAGACTGGATTCTGACAGGCACCAACGTAAACGTGAAGTAGGCTTAATGACCTGGCAAGGGAAATAGTCTGGTTTGATTATCATAGGACGTGTTGGGTGGGAAGGGACCTTTAAAGGTCATCTAGTCCAACCCCCCTGGGGTCAGCAGGGACATCTTCAACTAGATCAGGTTGCTCAGAGCCTCACCAAGCCTGGCCTTGAATGTCTCCAGGGATGGGGCCTCCACCACCTCTCTGGGCAACCTGTGCCAGTGTCTCACCACCCTCATTGTAAAGAGCTTCTTATCAGACTCTCTGAGTGATTAGAGATTTGCACGGCTGTGGGCGGGGGCAGTGCTGGCCCCACGCTGCACCGTGGCCAGGGCTCGCATCAGCTGAATTCCCCTGGAGCAGGCCCAAGCCAAGGCCGGTCGTCAGTTCCTCATACCATCTCCTAGAGGTGGTACACTCTGCAGCGGAGCTGCTGGAGCATGAAAGTCTTGAGAGTTGCTTTTGTACGTGAGAAAACTGTGAATACCAGGGTTATTTGCCCAGGCTGCTCAGCCGCCTCACACACCACGTTTCCTTTCGGCACGGGCAGCCCCACTTGCCTGCTGGTGGGCGTTCGGCCCCCATCCCACCTTCCCATCTTCGCCGTGAGCTCAGCCGACCCCCCCCAAGCCAGCAAATTCCAGGCGAGCCTCCCGTGCAACCACGCAGACCTCGCTACAAACAAATGTTTTTCATTATCAGTGGAGTTTAAGGAAAATGGTTTCCAGAACTTTAAAAAAAAAAAAAAAAACCAAACCAACCAAAAACCCCTTATATATATAAAAAAAAAATTCTGTCAGAGGCTTGCTGAACTTTGAGAAGCATTTGCTGCCAAGTGGTACGTCCTTCTTTTTGTCAGCACACCCAACATACACATTTGGGCTTAGATGACCATCTAACCGGTATGCTAGTGAGATGTTTATCTAGGGATGTAACTCGCTGTGATTGGGGGAAAAGAAAAAAACACAAAAACAAAAACACAAACCAAAAATGAATGGCTTAAAATGTCACAAGTAGTGTTTTCATATTTATCCCAATGCTGAAAACAATTACCCCTTGGCAAATTTTCAAATTCTGATTATGTGATAGTGCTGCAAGTAAGCCAGGGGAAAATAAGCATGAAAGGGAATGAACGGATATTCCTGAAACACAACTGGTTTGGCGCTGAGAGGAAAGCATATCCAAGATAACCTCCAACTATCGTATGTACATCTCATAACACAAAAATGGATGAGGTACTATTTATAGGGCTTCAAATGAGTAGTTGAGAACTGACACTTGGCTAGGCACATGTAAATATGTATCTTTCTTAGGTAACTCCCACCTTTCACAAACACATTTGGTTTCAGTAAAAAGGTATGCTTAGGATTTTTTTTTTTTTTTTAAAAACACATGAGAATCCAAACTAGTCCTTGTTTCTACAATTACTATCCTGACAGCTCAAGCCATCATTTAGTTCATTAGTGGTCATTCACCTCATGAGACATGTCACTAAAACTACTGTCACCTTAGATGCAAGCCCCTTCCGCTAACGTTACAGGTCTTCAGATAGCCCAGAAAGTCTCTTAATGTCATATGGAAAATCATTCACAGCAGCAGAGGGAACCAAAATACTTCTGCCAGCCTGCAGGTATAGGAGCACATGGTCAAAAGCAGGTACTCCCCTGCAACACATGGTATTTGGAAGACGCACTTTGCTGGCCAAGACCCTTGTCCACCTTGTGTAACACTCCCTGTCACCATGGCAGGCATTTCTGTGCAAAGCAGGGGTGGCAAACGTTATGACCAACAAAGTTAGAGCTGAACAACCAGCTCAAGTTCAGATTTAGAGGGGATCCACAGACTAAGTCTTCATTTGCCTACTTTGTCCAAGAGGCCCAGTTTAGTGAAGTGATTACTCACAGGTTTGCATAAAACAAAACTCAAGGAGGTTGTGGTTCTTCTCGTACCCTATAGCTAAGCTGCAATGCAAGGAAACCAATGTTTAATTCTGTTCCTCTGTCTCACTTGATCACCCACGCCTCAACTCTTGTGAGCATACTCAAACCACCTAGTTGTAAAGTCTTGCGGGAAAAGGAGGAGAGAGTACTCACCTGGTCTGTTTTCAGCTCTTCAGTATTAACTGGCTGTAAGTCCAGCCTCTTGACCCAACAGTGCCCTAGCGCTCAGGCCGGAGTCACAGAGCAAGTCCTCACTGACACGAAGCAAAACCAGGAAAGCCATGCTGAGGTTCCCAGTTCCCCTCACGTGGTAGAGGGAACATAGGCACCAAATTTAAAAGCTGTGAATTAGCTAAGTGACGAGATTCGTTATCCTGCCAACAATGGCAGTTTCTACATCTCTCTATAGTTCTAATTTCATGCTTCTTCCCCTAGAAAGTTCATATTAGACCAGACCACTACCCACCCCAGCATCTTACAACCAAACTATTTAACTATATTATTTGTCTTCCCCCTGTGAAGTCCAAGTGACATTTACAACTACTAATTCAATGAGCTGATACATCATTGGTCAAAAAGAAATGCAAGATGTAGTGAGCTCTCAATGACAATTGTAAAAATAGTTCTTGAAGCAATGCAATTGCTAATTACTCATCCAAAGCCATGATAAATTTTAAACTCGGATGCTCTGCTGTGGTTTTTATAATTTTTCTTACATGCTCTGTTTAGAGTATGAACTCAGGCAGCCAAGAAATCCCAAGAAAGTGGGAGAAGACAAATAAAAACAGAAACTGGGAAGAGGCGAAGTCATAATATGGGAAGTAAATGGACAAGGAGGTCCACAGTAGCTAAAGAACATAAAGCTTTTAAGGCGGGATGAGGGACTGGCTCTTAGTGATATTCCCTGACACCTGGCTTCTGAGCAGGGATGATGAAGCAAGTGCCTCAAAGCTGCGGAAGAGGCCTGCATAGCAATTATTTTACCTCCCGTAATATAAAACTGGTGAGGTAAACCAGGCAAGGTCATAAGCAATTTGCAATCTCTATGGACTAAAAGCTTCTTCCTGACTTGCCAGGGGCTGGGTAAACGTCAGCTACTGCTGCTACAACAGAAATATTTGAAGCGTGGCTCTCGGCCGCACACATCAGAACCCAGCATCCCTCCTCACACCAGCACTGACCTCAGCTGGCGCTAGCGTGTGAGCCTGCGAACAGCCTTGGGGAGAGGGGAGCGTGCTGCTACTCTTGTCACTTCTGCCGTGGTGGCAGCAGCTTCTGGCAGAGGGGTCGGGCACACCAGGACGGGTGGCAACATCATCATCTGCTGCTGCAACTGGACCTGAAGGGAACTGCAAGCCACGTCTCAAACTCGGGAAGGGTGTGTGTGCATATTCAAGTGTTTGTTGTTTGCCTTGCCTTACCTCAGAATGGCTTACTCATAATGGTTACCTCAAAGAGGGGGATGGGTGGGAAAAGTCACTTCTTTCTAGCATCAGCTTTGAAGCCGAAGAGAGCTACTGACCTGTAACCTTCTCTCTCGCCTTTGGTGTGGCACAGAGCAAACCCGCGCTAGCATAGAGTCAGGCGGAAGATCTGCAGTTCTGGGTTATGTTCACGTAGGCAAGAGCAGTTTGTGACAAGGACTTCCTCCGGGATCCTGTCTGTACGCCACGGGTGCCAGTCACAGTGTTCTCATCCCCCCCCTCAAATGCACGGGCTTGCACAGGGCAGAACACCATCCTCCTAACAGCTGCCCAGGCAGAACCCGAGTGCCTGCAGCTCCTCTCCGCTGCCACATCGACCTTTATTGCTCATTTATTACCTGGGTCCCCGATAAATGGGGCTTGTGAGCCAGAGACTGCAGAAGGGTACATACAGGCTGATGCCTGTCTGCCCTCCAGCAGACGGCTCCTGACAAAGTGGGGTTCTGGAAGGCAGCGATGGGTATTGTTTCACCCTCCCTAGGATCTGCTGTGCCGCCTGTGATTAATTCTTCACTTACATTAGAACACAGGGACTCCTGCTGATAGATGCATTTGCAACAGGACAGACAAAGCTCTATTTTCCTTTATTTTTTAGCTACACTACATACTCTGCTTTTACATTTACTTGTGTCTGCTTTGGCTGCTGTTCATTATGCTCTTCATTACCTCCTGTTTCGTATAACTTACCTTCTCCTACCCCCATGCACAGTTAAAGCCTCGGTGGGTGGCAAACATCATGCTTACAGCGCTGCAGGCGGGATAACGTGAGCCTGTAGATTTGCCCAGAGGCAAGTACATGTATAGGTGTAATAATCTTCCCTAGGCAACTCATTCAGCAAGAGTCCAGGTTTGAACCCTAGCGATGATGTGTAAGGTTAATGGTTGGACTCAATGATCTTAAAGGTCCCTTCGAACCTAGACAATTCTATGATGAGGCTTGCCTCCAGCTTTTCCACTACCAGGTTGTACTTCCCAAAATGACGTGCCTGAACAAAGAAAGCGGCATGGCCCAGTGCACACCGAGCACTTACGGGTGCAGTATTCGGTCCCTCTCAACCTCTTTAACACTACTCACTATTTGGAAATATTTTGAGAGGGGCCCAGAGCAAGAGATTGCATCTGAAAGTTCAGGAAACAGCAAAGTACAGAAGCGTATTTCAGAGCTTGCACCCATCTGTTGCAATGCCCATGCTCAAACACCTACAGCTCTGTGACAGGAAGGAAATAAGCTGCCAAACGCTCCGAAGGCTTAGCCCAGCTTGTTTTTTCCTGAGCGCTGAACCAGCATTATTTAACAACAGGCCCAGCACGGTTTGCTCGGGCAGCTGACAGAGCTCAGCCCGGGAGACACCGAGCACGCTGTTTGCAGAGCGTGGGCAGCGTTTGCTGTGCCACACGACACGCGGAGCCAGGCTGCAACGTCCACGCTCACCTGACGTGGAAACACAAACAAATTTCATCCACCTCCAGGAGCCAAAGGCTAGAAAAATTAATCTTTGGTTTTATTTCCTTCCTCTTGGCTCGCCTCAGGCAAGGCAGTTACCATCCTGGTGTAACCTGTCACCAGAAATGAGTGCATTGCATCAGCAGTGTACATGCTGCCTGCTGGTTGGCGGGGTTTTTTGTGAATTAATGAGGCTAAATAACACAGGGAGACACCAAAACTGCTGTTCTCCCTTATCTGAGTAAAAAAGGAAGTCCTACTGCTGCCATCATGCGTGCCACGCGCAGCTGGTACCGATACTGCAGGGTTCTGCATCAGCCTGCTCACTTGTACCTCTGAGGAAGGACCAAGAAGATCCAGGTCCCCGCTCCCTCAGTTTTCTCCACACAGACAGGTTGGAAGAAAAACTGAGCATGGATTTTAGATATGCATATATATACACTCACACACGCGCGCAACATGTACACACACATACTCCAAACCTCCCTGCCACATCTCAATCCAGCCCTCCTAGCATCAAAAATGATAACAGATTAAAAGAATACTATAGCTACAAAGTACTCTGGATCAAGATGACTGCACAAACAGCATTTATACTTGCATTTCTTAGCTTTAATCTTCACCCATATACATTTTATCACACGCTATTTTTCCATAAAACCCCTGCCTCGTTCAGTGACAATAGTTTAAGTGCTATTCAGGGGCTGTGCTCTTGTAAGTGTCCTGTCTAGAAGGCACCTGCTTTATTTGTTGTAAAGTCATAATGTGCTGCTGAAGTAGTGAACACAGTTTGTTGAAAGAAAAATCATGATCTCTTGTACAAAAAGTTTCCATAGGCTCAGATTACGTCGATAGCAGTTGCACAGTTCCTACAAAATGCCTATTACCTTATTTAACCCCAGGCTTTGAAAACAGACACGTCATATTCATCTACTTACAATTAGTTACACTGAAATATTTTTGGCCTGCTTTGCTGGAATGGTAGGCATGCACAACAGCAACCAAAAGTAGAGGGCTATACTTAAATTAATCAAGCAGTATAAGAAAAACGTTACATTCAATTAAGAAGGGCTTGGGATTTTTTCCTCTCAATTTCACAGTTCATTTTGACCTGACAACAAATCCATTTCTCAGTTAACTGAGCCTATAAGCAAAGTCGGGTCAAAGTCAGAAAATAGTGGTCGGCAAGTATTATCAGAAATTCAAACATTTGGCTTTACTATTTTCCAAAACAGAACTGTTTAAGAACACAGATATCTAAAGTTTAATATAAAAAGCATGTTTTAAATGGAAATGAAAAGCAATTTTTGGACAGCATTTTTCAGCCACCCCTCCAAATAATTATGAAAGGAGCAGACTTCAGCTGAAAAAACGTTTTAGAAGTGTCTTTCCCCATCTATTGAGAAGTGTCTCAGATGAGATGTCTGATGGCAGGTGCAGCACATCCTGCCCTGAATGATGCTGAATTAACTTTCTGTGCTTCTCTGCTCCTTCCAGAATATCACCTTTCATCACTAGGGAAATAAAGACTGTATGGACACCTACAAAAACAGTACTACCTGACGGACGAACATAAAAATAACTATGTATGTCGTTCAGGGCTGAAGAGAATATACAGTATATACCAGATAAAGTGTGGGGCCACGCAGCATGTAAAGGAAACAGACTGAGTGATAAGGAGAAGCATTTTATGATTTAAGCAACTTAACCTCAAGTAAGGGCCATGCAGGTTTCCTTGACTTTGGCATTGATTCAGTTTTAAAAGTACCATTAGTATTATCCAAAAAAACCAATCAAACAGCCTTAATTTAGGTCGATTCAGATTAGATATCAGGAAGAAATTCTTTACTCTGGGGGTGGTGAGACACTGGAACAGGTTGCCCAGAGAAGTTGTGGATGCCCCATCCCTGGAAACTTTCAAGACCAGGCTGGATGGGGCTCTGAGCAACCTGGTCTAGTGGGAGGTGTCCCTGCCCAGGGCAGGGGGGTTGGAACTAGACGATCTTTAAGGTCCCTTCCAACTATAACAATTCTGTGATAGTTGGATGCTTCTAATACCACTTTCCTAATATTTTACAAAAAATATACTTGTGAAATGGGCTTTTGTGAGCAACATTTACACTTCTCTACTAGAGCGAGTGCAATAATCCGTCATCATTCCCTTTACGGTCCTCCTCCCAGAAGGTGAGACAGACAGCTTCCAGCAGGTTTGCAGTCTGTAAACGAAGTCCAGACCTCTGCTCCAGGCCCTGAAGGAGAATGACCTCTGGGGTAATGCTCTTCAACCATTTGCCCTCCAGCTTGCTTAATAGATTAAGAGGTATTTATGGTTTAAGTGTGGTGGTTAAAGTTGCAGTTGAGTAGCAGCCATCAGGTAAGGCCCATCCCACGCAGCCACGGCAGGAACAGCTCTCGGTTCAGGAACTGGAGCTGATTAGAGGATCTGTGGCCTGTGGTTTGACCCCAAAGCCATCAACCCCAAAGCCTGGCAGACACGGGAACACCTTCAAGCAGGATCTTCCAAGTGAGAAGCATCAGGCGATTCTCAATGCAGGTTACTCGGGAATTCAGGTACATTCTCTGTAGTTTAAATTAAAATGCACCTCTGCAATCTCTCCGCTCCCATGCACTTTCTGAACAGTGAAACCAAACACCCGTTAATCAAGGTTTATGCCTCAGCCATCTATCCCTGCTCTTCACCAGCTTCTCCCAGCTCTCTTCACCCCTACTTACTAACGCTTTCCTCCCCGTTTCTGCATCTAGACAGAAGAACGCTTCCAATCAGCTCCCCCGTGAGCAGAGCAGGCTAGACAGTTATTTCCAGCTACCACAGAGACTGTTTTCTGGCATCCTGAAAATCCTACCATCCAGAGCCTTAGGGTCCAGGATGAGACCCTCCTGTGATGCAGAAAACGTGGATTCTGTTCCCAATGACACCACAGATCATCTGCCCGGCTCTTGTAGCAGTCACTTCAGGTCCTTGTACCAGTGCTTGCTCTCTCACTGTTATGGGCTCAGGTTGCAAGGATCGCCTGTGTAGCCTTTCCCTCAGGCTGTTCTCCTAATTAGAAACTAATAACTTCCTGTTATTAGTTTCAGCACTTCATTCAGCACAGAGAGGCATTTTTCAGTGCTAGAAATGCAGATACCTGAAAGAGCAACTTTCAAAATACACTGGTGAAAATAATACAGCAAATAAAAGGGGAATTCATCATGAAGCAATAAATAATCTGTTTGTGAAGCAAAGGCACAGTGCGTTTGTTCATTATGGAGCAAGAGGTGGGAAAACAGCCTTATGGCAGATCTGGAAGGCATGTGGGTTGTACCTTATTTATTTTTTTTTTTCCCCTCAGAGCTATGAAAGAGTACAAAGTAAAATCATGCAGTATATAGAGCAGCAGTTAGCCCTTTCAGTACAACCTTGTCCTTCTTTAGAGGAGGGGGGCTTAAGATTTTATGTTTGCCTTTCTTCCTTAAACACGGCTGACAAGGATTTCTTTAGTGTTTTTATTTAAAAATGGATTTTAATTGGATCTGCCTTTCCATCATTTTTTAGTACTCTAATTTACCCTGGTAAACCACATGGATCATAGAAGGGTAATTTTGCTCTTGGTACCATTTGGCAAAACAAATGTTTTCTGTATGCCTCAGACTGCGCTACAGGAACGAACGTATTAATTGAAACGTAAGGGTAATAATCCCAAAGTACTCATTTCAGAAACCCTGTTTTATGTGTGGAGTGCTGTTTGGTTGCCTCAGCTATGAAGTCAAGTGCTGGCTGAAAGCTCAAGTATCCTGCAGCCTTTGGTTCATGGGATTTAGCACAAGGTTACTGCTGCCTAACATGAAAGCAAGTAATTCAACTCCCTTTGAGATTCTCTTAAGCAAGCAAGAGGGATGAATGCTGCAGGCACTTCATAGGCAGGTTTCATGCCTTACTCTTCAGCAGTGGAAAAAACCCTATACCAACAGATGAAATAACATGCCAGCAGACTTCAGACTCTTACTTGATGCCCTTAGCAAAAGGCCATCCTGCTTTTCTCTGTTGTACAGATCCATCAGGTAGCGACTCCCCCCAGCTATATGGTCCTTCTGGGGCTGAGTATGTACCAGCAGGTCAATAACGCATCTCAGGAAAGCAGGGACATTGCTTGTATCAAATACCTTCCTGTTCTGCCGTACTCGAGAGTTACCACTTCAGAAATAGCTCAAACAGCCTGAACTACACTCTTGATCCACAAGCAAAGGAACTGACGCTGGCATTACTGTAATGGTATAACTGCACCCTAGAGCTATGCCTGTAGGGTTCCCCACACCTAGACAAACCCAAGCAGAGTGTCAGCACACCTCCCAGGTGACAGAGGAGATGCACGTTCAGCAGGAACAAGGAATCCAACACAAGCTGTTTGACCCCGTCGCTCTCCTGATGGGAGACAAGGCAGGCACGGACTGCCCTTCCTCAGGGTCGCACTTTGCAGAAGAAAAGTTGGCCTGGTGGGAAGACAGAAAGGGAAATAACATTCCTGCCCTCCACTCCGAGAGGAAGGACCACAAGGAGTGCGCATGGCTCACACCACAGAGGCTGGAGAGGAGGAAGAGGAGAGGAGAGCAAAAGCAATTGCTAAAGCTTCTACAAAACAGAGTCCAGAGAGATGTACTAAGGCCAACACCGGCGGTCAGGCAGTGAGGCAGCACATAATGCTGTCATGAAAAGTCCCCCTGAAATTGTCTCCTACCTGGCCAAACTCTTTGGCCCAATGTCTGATCACAGTTCTGGTGCATATTGAGCTAAAACACTGGGCTTGGCACAACAGGTCACCTCTGGCCCCTTCACCCCTCAGGACACTTGCTGTATTTGACATACGGGGAAGTTTTTTATCCTGTTCTTTAAATCCTCTGCCTGTTGCATGAATGGTGAGAAATTGGGTTCAACATGTTGAACACATTTTAAAAGTCGGGGGGAATAAACAAAAAACACAACCAGCAGCTGGCTGCTATTTGCACACAAAAGTAGAATTTCTTTTTCTTCCCCGGGAAGTGCTGCCTCTGTGCTTAAGACCCAGACAGACAGGAAAAGTCCTTGCCAGGACATCAGTTTTCCTCATTTGTTGGGTGCAGAGAAAGGAGACTGCTGTGCAACCTTTACCAGCAGTCTCGCTGTCAGCTGAAGGACCCTACAGCTTACTCAGTGCCTTTGTTATAAATCTATTTTGGTCAGGAGTGGGGGCAGGTGTTTGTACCATGATGTGAGCATATTTTAAGGCAGCAGTCATTTCTGCCACGTTTTGTGCAGTTGTGTCCTCTGTAATTTTTGGACAAGACATTAAAGTTGCCTAGAAGAATTTGGGGGCGGGGGGTGGAAGGGGAAGTCACGCCTCCTGGGTTCTCCACACACTACCAACAGAATAGTAAAAGCATTTTGCAGTTCAGGAGCCACTGCCATACCTCAGAGCCCCCTGACAAGTCAAGAGAAACAGAGTCATTTCTGACAACCGCTTTTCTGGAAAGTAGAAATAGCGAAAGTTACTGAGGTCTTCAAAAATAGTAAGTGTGCTCTGTTTCCAAGGTCTCCTTCAGAGTGATTCTCCTGGCAAATGGAAAAGATCCCAAAGCCAAGTAACTCTACTCAACCTCTAGCTCATCCTGCGCGCCGCATGCCAGAAGGATTACGTTATGGCTCACTGTAGCCATACCCTGAGCCCGTCTAAAACTTCACACCCTCCACGTGTGGCATAAACTCTTTGCCTAGTCCTTTAGCTCACAGTTTTCTCACAAGCTTGCTCAGCTATTTCCTGACAACTCTCATGGGTGGCATTGTTGGTTGTGGTTTTTTGTTGGTTTGGTTGTTTTTTCCATACGGTTTAGGTCTGTCTTTGGAACATGAAGTGTCTCAGAAAACTCACATGGCAGAATCGGTTATCAGCAGACAGTCACCTATATACCTGAATGCTTAGGAGGCAAATTCCATGCACAATAGAAGTTTTTGTGTCCCTTATCAGAATAAGGGCAGGGCCTCAGCAATATTCTGTTTGGGTTACTCAAGACAACAAGCAGGTTTAAAAAACAAACCAAAGTGACCTCTGAAAGCATGACTGATCATTATAAAGCTAGAGTAATGATCTCCAGTATAGAGATCAACCCTTTGTTTTATGTTTGCATAATCCATATGGTGGTCTGGCTCTAGGCACTGTCCCAGTATGAAAACCAACAAAAATATTTTAAAAAAGGCTAAGCTATTCAAACTCATAAAATATTGTCTTCTCAATCTACAATTCTGTATTGGTTGTGCTCTGGTTTACCGGCTGCATTTCTCTCAAGGCTTGTTCAGTGAAATCCGCGAAGTAGCTTATTTTACCCTAGACGAGGTCTGTTTGACATTTTCATTCTCCAGCACAACGCTGCAACATGAGGCTGCAGATTTGCAATTGAAGGAACTGCTGGAATAAGCATTCCAGAGCTATTGAACAACTCTGGATATCAGCCTTCCTGATAAATGCATTGGGAGCAGTAAAGTAAGGCCATGCAGCATGCATCAGTTTATGATATCTGCCAAAATTCCTGAGCCCTTAACAGGGATATAAAAAAAGGTCATGCCGCTGATTAAAAAACACATATCGCTGACAGTGGCAAAGTTATTTAATCATATTTTAGAGAGAATCAGTTTTTCCCTGAGGTCAGTCTTGTGCATCATCTGGAGAGGCGTGCAGGGAAACCCAGCACAGCACAGAACTGTTTGAATTGGCAGGACGGCAAGTAAATGGAAAGACATTTTCCTCCTTTGTTCATCTCTGTTTCATTGACCTTTTCTTTCAGAGGAGGAAAAAAAGAGAGCGCTCGGGTCTATGAAGAAATATTTGGAACAAGGAAATCCTGCAAGTGAAAAGAAGTCCTACAACTGGGAAAGGCAAAAAAACAGCTGGTGGAACCACAATGCTGGATTTCCTATGGAGATAACCATCGTCAACACACAAATCTCCTGTGTTCCTTCGATTAACATACCGTAGGTGGACGCCCAAAACACTGGATAATGGTAAGTTTCACTTTCTACAAAGTCAAAAGCCATTTTAATAGAAGTGTTAACTGCCATTCTTTTCATGAAGTTCTGCAAGAAAATACTCTCTTTCTCAGAGGCTGACCGAACACCCACGTTGTTCAGAGGTCAGGCAGAGCGTTCCTTGTTAGGCTTGGTTGCAACCAGTCTTCATGCAAAAGCTATCGAGAGCTGGTAGCCTGGGCAGGGGTAATCTTTCAAGTCTCGGTAGTAAATGCATCTTTACTGACCACGTTGCCAGGAGGATTTTCTCTGGTGAAGAAGGGCAAGGCATGTCTCTAGTAAATGATGTCTTAGGGGATTCATACAGCCCATTGTGGTACAGTGTTTAAGTACGAAGACATGAGCAACTGAATGAACCTCTCCATTAGAGAAAAACTTTTGAAGATTGTGCTGATGGCTTCTCATATTTAAGGGATACGTATAGATGTCAACAGGAAGAATTCAGCATCTCCTATGGACAGTCTAAGACATTTTAGGAGGCCTCGTACCCCCACCACTCTGAAGGCTTCACAAGTTCCCAACTTTACACTCCCTGTGTGTTAGTCTGCAGCACCACAGCCGCCAAGTTCCCATGCAGAGGACAACACCACAGGTAAGACAAGTAGGCTGAGACAGCGAAAGACATGGAAATAAGCATGCTGCTGACCTACCTATTTATGAAGCATTCTCTCTATCAGCCCAACTAATATGCAAATATTAGGCATGTCCTTGCATTACCACACGCCTACTCTCTCGCCTTTGAAGTCTAGATGGCCCTTGAGGCAAGAGTCACGTCATGCAGAACAAAGCACATGTCAACACTAACTCCATGCCATAATAAACATTTTTTCAGTAATGAGACCAAATTGGAGCTGAACAACAAGCTTGGCTTTGCTCCTTAGCATTCACCCCCCAAGAACAGGCTTAGAATCTACATCCTTACAGAGGCGATAGAGAAGATAAGAAGCACATTTATGATGTAATTAAGTAAATCATGCCAGCCTCCCAGTAATGAACCCATTTCTAATTATCCTGGAGTCTTCTTATCTAGGATGTGCTGCTTGAACACTTGTTTAAGGTGCTGCCAGGGCGCCTGTCATCAGTAGAACAAGGTTGCCAGTAGAAACCTTGCAGCAGAAACCTGAAGACAGAGCTGCATTCCTGTCTCTTGGTCATATTCATCCTTGAGAAAGCTATTTAAAAAAAAAAAAACAAACAAAAACACACACAGAGCACAATTTTGAAAGGGGTCTGGGTGAAACAAATCAAACAAGAATTCAGAATCAATGATTTCATAAGCAACATAAAAGAAGATTTCTTCACTTGTTACTGCTTCAAGAGAAGAAACTTTTTCCAACTTTCAACATCAAACAGACCCAACTTGAGGTTGTTTTCTGGCTTGGTTTGTTAGGAGACAGGAGGAATCTCAAAGTTTCTCTTAGGACCCCTTAAGATCTCAAACCCAACCTGCATCTCTTCATATTTTTCAGTGATCCTCTTAACAGAGGTCCTTTTCCAGAAGCCATACTAGCTTAAGGTTTAGTCCTTGTCCTTCATCACATTTATTTTCCTCACCGTTTTCTGTTCCTGCTGTAAATGAGTCATGGGTCTTTAGACCCATTTAAAAGAAGATAAGTGCATAAATAACCACCAAAAATGTGCCTTGCATTAGTCATGTCAGTTATACGATTAAACATTTTCTCCTTCTCATGATGTGTTTTATTGGGGTATAAATCAGGAGTAAGAGGCAATTTAGCACAGACAGGAATTTTATTGGGGGGGTGGGGGGTGTGAAGATCCCCTGGGCTAGTCTGGAAAATGAGAAACATACTTGCAGATGATGCATCTTGCTGGGTGCAAGATTCACAGGAGCTAGAGAGCACTCCGTCTAGACTGAGATTTAACTTCCTCATTTAAATCAAGTGAAACAGGACCGTGCTGGATGCATTTGTATAAAACCTTTCTGTGTCGGATTAAGGAGGTTTTTGCAAAGCCTCGTCACACTGAAGAAACTGTGCAGGCAGAATGGAGTGTTGCCAAATCACAGGGAGTAAGCAGCGGCTGAAAGACAGTAGCAAGTGACGACCTACGTTTAGCGAAGTTTTAGCTGCATTCACTTTCTCCCTTCCATTAAGCAGAAACTTTCCCTTCTCCCCTATTACTAAGACAAGCAGATAGATGCTTGTGGCATACTTTGCTTTCTCCCAGTCAGGACTCTCAGTTGCAGACCCTCCTCATTTCTCCCTAGGAAAGTATAAATTGAGGTCAAATAAGAAACCTATGCTTGTGCACATCTGGAGCGTGCCTGGGAAGAGACAGCAGGATTCAAATACAGCTTTTTTCTTACTCTCAGGTACCGACCAAAGTCCAAACACAAAGTGTCCTGCACTTGGGCCAAACTGCCCAGCTAGAAGAGACAAGGGAGGTCTCTGCCTTGCAGCACTGCCCAGCAGAGGTGAAGTACACATCCCATAGCCCACCAAAGAGAGGAACTGCATCACTTCAGCCCCACTTAGTCAATAGAAAGAGGGTAATCACATTTGTCCCAGTGGCTGCCCATGCAGACATCCCTGACTCCATATTTGGGATTTACAGAAGGAAGCAGAGGTCTTAGGCTATCTTGCAAGCAACACAGTGTTTTATTTCTCCAGCCAGCCTTGCACTCAAGGACCTGGGGCTTTAGCAGCCACCACACCTAACAAAGACAACTAGCCTAGGTTGCTCCCCCCACCATCAAGCAGAAACTGGGATTAGACTCAATAGGCCCTGGAGGTGCCCAGCTCTCAGCATCTCAGTGACTACAGACAGGATAAATTTGAGCCTTCCTGCCCTGAAAAATATAATTAGTGTACCTAACACTAGCACCTTGTGAACAACAGCCGACTAAGCTCTGCCCTAATGGGCCAAGGGCCCATTAGGGGCCATTTTGCCCTCTGTGCACAACCCAATCCATTTGGCAAAGCCGTGCCCATGCCTGGATTCAGGGATGCTGCATAACTAAATTAAATCGTCCTCTTCGCTGCCCACTTGAAGGTAGATGGCAGAAATGAGGCACAGCAGTTAGTAACAAGCTGAAACAAGTTTGCAAGCTCAGACGGCCCCCAAAAGCAAGTTATATTTGAATCAAGTACCTCCTTCATGATGTGCAGCACCTTAAAGCACGAAGCATTAATATTTTAGCCTTCCACTCTCCAGCGCTGCCAGCTCACAGTACATTTTCTGGAGCACTAGATTCAGAATATGTGCTGGTTTCTACAGTGCCCTGCCAGCTCCCAGATTTTGCAAGAATTCCAGCATTCAATTACTTTTTGTTTAGAGACAGTTGTTTGTGGGGTTTTTTTTTGTTGTTTGTTTTTTTTTGTTTTGTTTTTGGTGTTTTTTTTGTTTGTTTGTTTGTTTTTGTTGTTTTTTTTTTTTTTTTTTTACTCAGCCTTCAGTGCTTTATCTGCTTCTGCAGTTCAGGCAACAAAGCTGACCCACCTGGTTTGTGCAGGCAGCTGCAGCACAACATGCCCTTCCTGAGGATGTCCTCTTCTCCCAAAGTACCATCGGCGATTTTCGCTGCGCGTCCCCTGATGCTTCGCGCTACAGTAAATTGAGCTGCTCTGTGACACTTCTCCAGCGAGTCATCCCCACCCTCTGACCTCCCGCACAAGATTGTTGGCTTCCAGCTGAACATATGTGCCCTGCCTAATTGTTAGGGCTTCCAAACAATAGCTAATCGCAGAGTTGGCATCACCAGCAGGTTCTGAATCAGGCTTCAGTAGTATTGTCTGACCAAAGACTGGCAAGGGGAAAGGCCCCTTGCCAAAGAGGGAGGAAAACTGGGATTAATAACTGTATTAAAACCCACAAAGAAAGACTGGGAGGGCTGGAAGAAGTCCACATAAAGAGGGTGAGAGCTGACAAGAGAGCACAGCACCTTTCAAGCACCCGTTTTGTTTTTTACTTTAAAGGTGCAGTAAAATGTATTTATACCCGATTCCTTAGTTTACAAGGAAAGCAAGTTGCCCTATAAGTTTTAAAAGTGGCCTCAGCTGAGCAGCAGTTCTCCCAGCCTGGATTTTGGGCATTACATCTCACTTCATGAATAATACTTTCATTCATGGAGCCATAGTTTTCCATCTATAACCTCTACCTCCAGTTGACATTGATTGTTTATTTTCCTCTCCACTGAAATACAGGACAGTGAAGGCCTGAAGTAGCAACTGCCTGAAATACAGCCAATTACAGAAGTGTTGTGCACAGAGCTTTAGGTCATTAAAAATTACCATGGAGAAGTTTGGGTTTAGTGTCCAGTGAAGCAGTAAGAAAAACAGAGTACCTCATAATGGAACTTGAAGAAAAATACCAAGTGCTTGGATTTTTAATTTTTTTTTTTTTTTTAAACGAAAAAAAGCTTCAGACTGGATTAGAAGCAGAGGCAGAAAACATTCAAACTTCTAATGGGGATAGGGCATTTTATATGATTTCCATTTTTTTCGTCATCTGCTGTGCAAGTAGCTCATCAACACACATTGTCCACTCTTTATCTAAAGGAATCCTTCAAGGAAGCCTGGCCTTGGGAGCAGCTCCTGCATTTGCTGTCCTTCAAGGCAGGCGTAAGGCCTCAAGGAAAAATCGTAAGTGGGAAGTCCATCCCCTGACAATCCTCACGTGATAGGGCAGTCCCGATGACATGCTGGCAGACAAAACTAAGTGTGGAAAAAAGCCTAAGCCTGCTCTGTTTTATGCCTGCATCCAACCCAGTAACTCCTAGACTGCAGCCAGGTACAAGTTTAAAGCCAGCTTAGTCCTCTCTCCTTTCCAAGTATGACAAAGTGCAAGTGGGGCACATCTCAAGCTCTACCCTACTGGAGAGTAACGAGAACCAGAGATACAGCTGAAGGAGACATTTAGCTGAATTTTGGATTATGGATTAATGCATCCTTGACCAAACAGAGAGGGTATCACTGAGTTACAAGGATGAGTGCAGAAGGGAGAGCCCGGGGACTCAGATACCACGTTCGTCAGCTGTTGAGTAACCCGGTGTTTAAGGGCTGGGCTGTTCCAGCTTCCATGACTCCTCGTACAAGCGTTTAATATTACCTTGTTCAGTTAAAGACAGTCTCGTGTTGTTGTGCTTCACTGTTTTGTAGGGTTACCACAGGGTGTATATGGATCACTAGGATTCAGGTAAGCAGCAGTTACATGTTAGAAGCAGACAAAGTAACTGCTCTTTGTAGCAATACATAGCATTCTTTGGATGGCCATTTTACATAAACCACTACTGAAATACATTATCACTGTTACTATTCTGTTGGAGAAGGTGGGACCCAGAAAAGCAAGCTAAACACAGATATATCAGTGCTAATATTTAATGCTCAGACCCAACTTTTTCAGGGCCAGAGGCAGTCAGACACTGGAGGGAAGTCAGGGAGAAATCCCTTTTGCTTTTCTCAATTTTGATCTGGCTGAAGCCATCAGCCCTGAATAGCACGAAGGGAAAACCAGAACAAAACAAAACCCTTTCCTCTCACAGTTTCTCTAATCTGATCCAAGCCAGAAATACTCAGCTTTTCACCAGAAAGACCGATCTGTGACCCACCCAGCAAAGAAAGAAGCCAAGCTGAGTGCAGTGAGGCAGGCCACCCTGGAAGCCGCCTGCCTGCGTGAGCAGGCCCTCGCAGGTTAATGGGGCCAGCCACAACACCTGCAGGCTAGGCTCAGACTCAGGGTAAACATTTGCCTTTCAAAACAAAAACAAATGAAAAGCTTTGGGTTGCCCCAAATGAACATAAATATTTACCCCTAGGAATCCTTTTTTGGGTGTTGGTTTTTTTTTTTTTTTAAAAAAAAAAAATAACAAAGAGTAGGCTAGAAGCGAAGGGGCTCTCTGAAAATACCTTAAAGCTTTATTTGCTTTAATCCTCAAGCAAGAGGATCTAGCATCTACTTAGGTCCCATGAATACATGCATTTCATATCAGCAGCATTAGAATGCCATTAAAGAACATAGATTCACCAGTCTGCCTACAAATGATAATGTCTTTACTTGCTCATAACGTCTGCTCATTTCCCAGAATAATTTTAGGGAGCCTTATTTCATTCTATTCTTTTTCTCCCTTCTCTCATTCATGACATATCCTTATGCTCACGATTATTTATTTGGCATGGCATTTTGTTGTAAGAGCACAGCCAAGCCCTGTATGCATACATTGCACAGAATTTCCACTTTGAGAGAGCTGGGTTTTGTAGTTTATAGATGGCATAAAAAAAAAAACGGACTTAAAGAGTAAATAACCTTAAGCCTAGAAAAGTTGAGAGGTATTACCTACATATGGCCTTTGGTCAGTCAAATCAAAGTCATACTATCACCTTCAGCTTTTGACAACTGCTGCAACAGATCCCAATCCCAACATTACATTTTGAGCATCTCTCTGCTATTAAGCCTGAAAAAACATCTTGACTATGTGCAGCTGGCCTGCTCAAGGGGACTGCAATGCCACCAGCAGTTGCACCCCAAGCCTGCTCAAGGCGAGATAGGAAACACGTTAAGGTGGTTGATCTCAGGCTTTCTGCTTGAGAGCTTAGATGCAGCCCCAGCACCATAATTTTCACCCAAACACCCAGAACTTCTCCCAGACCCTGGTTGATTTTTTTCATGGTTGAGCCCAAAGCCATTTGCAACTAGCAGAAAAACTTACTCTTTTCACCGGGTTGCAGACCTTGCCTCGCTGTTATGAGCGCACTATAGCTGTCCAGGCCATGCAGCAGAGATGCGTTTCCTTCCCTCACACAAGCCAAGGGTAATAGCAGCAACACGGGCCATTCGTGCCTGCCCACAGCGATGCAAACCTTGGCTGCCACTCACACCTGGAAAGGGAAACAGTGGCCACTTCCCTCCCAGTTAATGAAACATTTGAGATACAGCCATTGTTTATGCAAGGACCTAATAAGAGCTATCTGTGGCTATTTTCTACTTAACATCATTAGTTAAACAGAAATTGATTGCAGATGGAGAACAGCCATTGTGTGTTATTACTAATGATTTGTTTCCTGGCATTTTAGGTCAGGTATAGGTTGGCAGATCTGTTCCCTCAGGCTGTAGACGCTGCAAGGTGTGGCCACACGCTGTGTTTACAAGTTATTATAACAGCTCATCATCGGCTTTTTCAACTCCAGGCATGTCAGCAAGACTTAAAGGCTCTGTGTGAGGGAACATGAGAGGAGTTTGGTTTGTCTGCTATCAGCCAAAGATTGCTGACATGCTTTAACTATCTGGTAATCGAAAAGCTATCCACCACAGGCCATCATTACTTGCTTTCAACAGAAGACCTCAGTAGCCTTGAAGAGAGATGCGCAAAAAGGAACCTAAATGGCCTTTATATGTTTTAAGTCTTTCAAGTGAAACTCAAAAGATAGCCCCAACCCACAAAGTTTAATTCCGCTGGATCTTGCTGTGCCCCACCTACCCTGCCCCAGACCAGGGCCATGCAACTACGCCTGCAATAACCAGGATTCAAGCTAAAACCCTGTCGAGGCCCATCTTTCTGCATTTATACTGAAATGCATGCAAGATCCCACTCAAAATTTTCATCTGGTGCCTATTAAAAATGAGACCGAGCTAATTAAAACAAGCAGTGGGTGCTCTATCAAGCAAGTATCTTCAGAAATCTTTACAGGCTCCCAGAACGTAGTGGGAAACAGTGCAAAATAGTCTTCTCTGAAGCCTGTCTCTCAGATTTTTTTGCCGTCAAATTTCCCCGTTCTCTGGCTTTTCTCCTTTTCTATTCAAAACACGGGTGGTCCAGGTTCTCATTCTCCAAGGTTCAGCATACCTTCTGTTTACAAGGACTTTAGTAAATGACAATACTGGTAGGGTCTTCTAGGACCTGATTCTCAGCATTTAACTGTGCGGCACATATACAGCTAGTGTCAGAAGTTACTGGCAGATCTCTTTTACAGTGTGCTTTCACCACCTGACAGAGTTACCCAGCCTGACAGCTGGAGTACCCAGGAACCACCCTATTTGATACAACTAACTGTCCATCTAATCCATGTGCTGGTTTTGATGTAAAACCAGCTGCCTTGCTAAGACATGGGTAACCCAGCAGTTTCCCCAAAGCGGAAGCTTGTCCCTAACCTGCATCAGTTACAGGTCAGTTCATGCCCCAAGTCTGAAAATTTATACCTTTTCCAGTGGCTTCTAACCCACGCCTACCATAAAGCCATCAAATACCTGCTGGTACCCAGATTACCACTGGGACAGACAAACTCGACTGATAGATCCCCCTTCCAGACTCCCCATGGTCCATGTGACCAACCGCTACCCTGAACCTTGCCATCCTCGCTCCCCGTGACCACCCATGAAGCCTGGACGTGGCAAAAGTGCACTTTTCTATTTCTTTACCTTTTCTCCTCAAACAGAAAGTTGCAGGGAAAATGTTTTCAGGCAGCTTTCCATACTGCCATATCTGGCAGCCGATGTAGTTAATGCCTGACATAGGTTGTAATATTTTAAATACAAAGCTTGATGTTCTGCTGACCCTCCCTAATATTAGGTTACATTTTGGTCTAACATTTGATTGATAACCTAAATTCAGATCAAATTTGCAGTAGGTGATAAACGGGACATGTTTTCCAGCAAATCTATTTAGCCTAACTAAATCCCACAGATTTTCCTTTCAACATGGCTATTTTCTATCCAGTACAATGGTGAATATCAAGTGCCATAATGGCAACTTTTTCTCATGTGGACCACTTTGTATTATTTTTCAATAATAAGCAGCCTAAATAAATTCTTATTTCTCAAGACTAAAAAGTATCTCTGATGTCACAATCTACACAATTTGGTACCATTAATGAATGTGTTAGCACTGCCTCTTGTGTGAGCTTGTACAACGGTACGCATTTTGTTAGCTTGTTCAATAGCATTACAATCAACTTGTAAATTCATATTTCATGAGACACAGTTTTTGTTCTTAAGCAGCAGGACTGCTGGCAGCATTGCGTATGTTGTTGTGTGCGACTGTGTGTGGTGTTTTGTGCAATATCATCTGCAAGATTTTATTTTAGAACATCCTCCCTCCGCCGTCCCCAAAAGACTCTCTAAGGATGAGAATAGATTTTACAGTAGATGATGGTCACCTAAAACTTCATGGGGCCTCAAAATAAAATTTCGTCTGTAAAGAAAGAAAAAGAATCAGCTGCGAATACAGTAAGATTAATGTATTAATCATCTGCTGGCATGGCACACTCTGAGAAAGAGGCTAATTAAAAGGGATTTGTGGAAGGTTATCTAGGATTGCCTTCTACTAAGAGCAGTGGCAAGACATTTGGGTTATCAGTGATTTTTGGAAGTTCTAATTAAAGAAACTGAGTCCTTCAACTTCACCTACACTGGAAATAAGATCTTCATATTAGTTCTGCAGGCATTTATGGCTTTAGGAAACTTGGAGGAGCCAAAACTGGGGCTCTATTCTCTCTATAATCCAAATCCTCTTCCCATAAACTATCAGTGTAATGACTTCCATTTACATCAGTGACGGGTGGAAAATGGCCTGATGAGGGAAGGTAGAAAAGTCCTGCTGGTATTATCAGATGGAGCATGTGATACGCAGGACTTGTCTCCCAGCAAATTAAATTATCGACCAAAATTCATGCCTGCCCTTTTGATGGCAGCAGTTAGGAATTTTGCCCAAAACACATGGTCTCAAGTTTTTCAAAAGAAAACTAGAGAATGAGTCTGAGGGCACCTCCTTTTCCACCTCTTGTCCATTTGGAGACATAGCTGTGCACTTCAGAAGGTGTTTTATACGCCTGATTTTACCTGCTACCAAGAAAAGCTAGCTCTTTGCTTGCATGCAGGAAGGAAAGAGTGCACTTACGAAACATCTCTACACGTGATCAAAAATGCATCTAACAACAAAGAGATGCAGATGCAGATATACACGTTTTCAGAAGTAGGTGTCCTTCAGAGTCCCATTTGTAAGACGAGATACAGACTGCATCACTGAGGGGGGAGCCTCCTGTGAAAAGAGCTTGGGTCCTCCCTCGAGCCAGTCTCAGGCAACCACAAGTGACAGCGTCCATGCAGGAAAGCCGCGTTCCCATGCTTCGGATCATCACTGCACTTCCCACCTTGGCTGCAGAGCAAAAGAAGCTGCACTGTCAGGGCCACCCCAACCCACGTTCCAGCTGAGCAGCAGTGAGGGGTGGTACAGAAGAGTAAATTCAACAGCTAAGCCTTACGGAAAACAAAAACTGTCATGATAGAGTCTCCTGTTTGGAAATTGAAATGTCTTACATCCTTGAGCCAGAAGGAGTAGAAAACCTTCCTCACAGAAGCAGCAAGAAACAAGACAAAGGACCCTTTTTATTTGCTCAGTAACAGCCAGGAGGAGAGATATTTCATGGTTCTGTAATGCCCTGAGAGAGCAAAAGTAGCTTCATGCACAGATGTGGTTTGGTGGGATGAATGATGATGTGCATTTAATTTATACTTTGAATTACTGAAGGATGATGACTAGAGAGGGTCATCAGCCATGAAGTTCAGATCCAGGTCTGAAACAGCTCCAAGAATTTCAGAGCACAGAGTCATGGGCATGGGACTTGGGTTTTGCTTCAGGTCATTGGAGAGAAAATGGTCAGCTACACAATTTAGCTCTGGAACCATCCCCGAATTTGTCTAGATTCATGGCCTTGGCTTGGACCCATTAGTGGCAAAAACTGTGAGAGAAAGCGCAAGGGAGGAAGAAAAGATAAAATAATGGCATAAATTCCAGTAGCTCCTGGAAAAAAAACGTTTGACCTTTATTATCTACTAACTTCTAAGTCTGACACTTAGCTCTGGTTTTTGCTTTTAAAATATTGTCCCTGGCAGAATGAAGTCCAAAGAGAAAACAGACTCTGGAAAAAGTGTGAGACTCTGGGGAGACAGTTATTTACTGGCAGTTTCACAACCGCCCCTGCACTTCTAATGAAATTTCATTTGTCAAATTCAGTGCAACTTGGTGACAAGCCAAGCTTATTCTGCCTGCCTTTTAGCTTAGAAACATCCTTTTGGTCTCCTGCTCCCAAGCAGTGCCTTTATTTCATTTGAGAAAAAAAGAGTCGCAGCTTGTAGTTAAAAAGCCAGTCTCAAGCTCTCATGGACACAATTTCTTATTTTAATATGAAAAAGGAGTTAAAATTTTTGAACTGGTGTTAACACCATGCATAATAAAACATGCTCCTCACTAACAGTACTTCAAAGGGAAATATATTCAGCTTTGGCAAAAAAAAACCCCCACAACTGGTTGTGATTTTATATGGACTCCCACTGTCTGGGATGAGGCCACCTAACAGGAGTCTGGACTCAGCATCCTTCCAACGTAGGATGAAATCCGTAGCATCTAAAGCGGGGAATGCATCTCACTTCTTATTGATGTTTTTTAATATGTGAGGCCTGGTTTGTGTACATAGCTTGCATTACATTCCAGTGGTGGGTAAAACAGCTAAGCTATTTTGACTTCTCCTGGTTAAAATACTATTTTAAGCCCGTTGAAAGCTTTTGCATGCTTAGGTCTTAGGGTAGAGTTGTCAGCAGAAACAGTCACAGGTTTTGTTTGGTTTTATGGAAAAAGAGAATTAAAAAAAAAAGAGAAAAAAGAGTTAGGACAAACAAACTGATCACACTTCCCCCATTGTTCAGGAAAAAAAATGAAGGAAAAAAAGAGAGTGATTTATTTTAGACAGCCTGAATAGCTGGAGACAGAGCGCTGAAATATGGCAAGGAAATTGCCACCCTAAACAAGTTCCTTTGAGCAACTTGACGATTTTTTTTTTTCTGCCTGAGTTATGAGTGCTTGGAATGCACATACCATTGATTTGGTTGGTAATTTGCACAAACAGCTCTTTCTGAGGTCCTAAAGCCACTGTATATCCCAGAGTGGAAATATTAACATGATACCGAGAAATAGAGTCCGATTGTTTGCCAGAGACAGGCTACCTAGCCTTGCATATCCATCCTGCAAGTAAAATACATGTGCTGTCACGCACCAAACAGTGAACATGAGGATATATCCGCCCACCTGCCCTTTGCTGAAGCTTGAAACTTCTGTTCGAAACTACCCAAATTCTCATGGAAGCATCATCACTGTGGTATCAAACACCTCCCGGTTGCACATCAGGTGGTGTGAGCGTCCTCCATCGCATGGGGCCCCTTCTTCTTCCTGACAGGAATGTTGTTTGCGCAATGTGCTATTTTCTTTCGGTAAGGAGGTTTGTTGGCATTTCCCTCTAAAATATAAATACAAACAATATGAACATAAACAAACATAAATAGACAAACACCACGGTTTGATGGGATGAGATTTGTGTGGGTGGTCTGGGTGCCTAATTGCCATGTTCTGCACAGCGCCTGCGGTTTGCACCCTGAGAACTCAGACCTCAGCCTGGAGACACCGAACCCAATTTTCTCTTTCATTCAGCTCCAAACTGCTTTGTGCCTAACGCATGCTAAATACTGGTCCTACAGCAGGCTCGTTCATGACAACTACCCAAAACCCACGCCCAAGAGGAGGCTATGAGGACTATGCCTGTCTTTTATCAAGAGGCCCGTTAGCTAAAGCTGATTTCTGGGACACCAGAAGCGAGAGCTCACACCTTTCTTCGCCTTATGTGAAAAAGGAGCTTGACGCTGGTTTCCCAAACTCAGGACACCTTAGCCACTATGTTACACATTATCCTGGAGTGGTCCTCCCACTGATTCACTAGACGGGATTATTTATTTCGCTCTGCTCCCACACCTAAACTGGGACGGAGATAACGCAAAGCAGAAAGTGAAAGGGTAGATAGGTAACCCAGCAAGTTGGATGCTCACATGGAAGCTGGGCACCAAGCTGCCTTCCAGCAAACATTCAATTCCATCAGAGACAGCCACCAAGTCCCAGAAGGAAGTTAGAGACCCAAACCTTAGGACCCCTCTTTTTTCAGTCAGTTCTTTGTATTCCCTAGGAAGAGTGGGCAAACTCCCTTTGAACTCTTCCTCAAATATCTTGCCAGGGGAGTGACCCACTGCGACTGGTGCTGCTCACAGCCTCCATCCTGGGGATGTACCGCCCGTGTCCTCTCATCTCCACGGCTACCTCCTCCTACAGCAGCACAGTTCTCAAACGGAGGGTCTGCTCTTAACTTTCAGGGCGCACGGTGGGTACCCTGATTTCTAGCAGTAGTGGATTAAGCTCAGCGACTTGCACAGCTCAGCCTCCTGTCTAATTGAATTTAATCTTAGAAAACTAGGGCTGAAAGAGACCTCATGAGATCACCTAATACCATTTTTTGCCCAGAGGCAGGGTCAGATATTCCTAGGCTAACCCCAGTACATGTTTATCTAACAGGGTCTGGAAAGCATTCAAGAAAGGAGAGCCCATAACCTCATTCAGATACCTGCTTCAGTACTTTATACTCGCAGAATTTATCTTTTTTGTCTTATAGTCAACTAACTAATCTTGCTTCAAATTTGTTTTCTTCCTCTCCCACCATGTATGAAAGAAAATATTAACTTGGTCTAGAAATACTGAATTTGAATTTCAGTTAAATCTTCCCATTGAAGCCAGTAGTTAGTAGACAATTTTGCAAAGCAAAATAAAAGGGAATTGTTAAAAAGAAGTCATTTCTTAATGCTGTGCCACTGTGTATGGGGCCTCCTTTTGGAGCTTTGCTGTGGATGTGGCAGGTCTTTGTTTATTTTGAAGCGATAAGCTAGGCAGTCAGTCAAGGATGGGTAGGAAAAGCCTGAGGCTGGAGATTACCATGTAGCTTTCTAATTAGACTGGAATGAAAATAGGTCTAAATCCATTGAGTATACAAAATACGTTTACATACTTAGTAATTGATAATAATTATGGTTCCCTAAAACAACAGCAAATGCCTAGTTGTTATTTTGTAACCTAAGGCAAATGAGTAGGGTATTTGTTTTACTTAAGCTGACAAAACTTGTAAAAGAAGCCACTACAATGACATTCCAGAGCACAGGGAGAGCTGTCATTCTATCTGCTGGCTGGTAAGAAAATTTATATGATTCCATAATGTCATCCTACTGAATAGTTGAGGAATTGCACATATCACTTGCTGGAAGGATCCAAGGAACTAAACATTAGCCAAACAGTCTAACTCCGTCCTGCCTCAGCACAGTATCAATAGTCACGTACACCAGCAGCAACAGAAGAACGAGCTTATTCTTGAGAAAATGATGGAAAAGTCTGACCGTCATTTCCTTACACAGAAGAAATCACATAAAAGCAATCAAGCTGAGATTCAAAATACTTGAATACAGACACAAACTATATGATGAACATGTGTTAACTGTCAGACAAAAAGTACCTAAAAATCCATCCTAGTTACCTAGGGAGAGAATAGGAAACAACATGTGGACATTTTATATAATGGATGATTGTTAAACGCTGACCTTTTTTGTTGAGTTTTGATTTTAACGTTCACAACTTGATTATGCAGGAAGAGAAGAGATTTTCAGCTGCACGAATAGAAGTTATGCAAAAGCGCTACCAAACCCACAAGTCTGGTTAACATGTAGAGAAGTAGAGATTTGCAATAACACCTATGTTGAAAGCATGAGAGCAACCACACGTATCCCCTTGTGTTTAGTTCCGAAGGTCAGTTACCAATGCAGCCTATGTAAATGCGCAACAGGAGAAAATAGCACTTCATGGACCAGTACAGTTTGGTAAATTTGTCAAACTGATTCTTAAATCAATCTACAAAAAGTCTATCTGTATGTGCGTGCATGTGTGTGTGTGCCTGGTTTCCTAAGGAAATGAAAGCTTCAGGGATAACACTCTGTGCGTGTGCATGTGTGTGTTTCTTAGGAAACTTCACCATTGATCATCATTTATCTGCACTTAAGAAACTCACAACTCTTGACTTCCAGGGAGCCAAGGCTGGTAGCTCATCCCCGGTCTAGCCCAGTGGGATGAAATTACAAATTGCCTGTGAAGTCCTTGATGTACATAAAGCAATACTGCCAAGAAAACCATCTCTTTGCAATGCAGAAATCCTCTTTGTAGCAGTTATGCAGCTGCAAGTTGATTTTGCATATTGAAAAATTTGGGGATTTGTCGGGGATTTTGCAAAAGGAGACGATCTATCTGCACAGAGGAGTACCCCTGCACACTTCATGAGCCAGCTTCTTTCTGCACTTTTTGTATTTGGGATTAAACTTTGGCAACAGATGCAGTTTGCAGATCTGGGAGATATTTAATTTATGGGCATTCTCAAAGTGAACTGCTCAGATTTCCAAAGATTTGGAAGACCCGTGTGTATTTAAAAACACTTTATTGCATTTCTGTGGATGAGTTCCAGATATTATGGTGTCCTGCAAATGCTTCTAGCTACCTCCTTTATAGCAGCCTGGATTTTAGATGAGTTCTTATTCATAACAGGCATAGGCCCTTTACAGCACTACCTGAGAGAACAAGAACTGTTCTGCTAGGTAGTGGGACAGAGCCTTAATCTTGTTTTGCTAATGAGAATTCATTAACCGTTTCAGCTGTAAGCAAAGCTACGATGAGTAATAAACATGAAGTTTTTAGTCTTCTAGTGGATTGTGTTTGCAGTGATGGACACTCATAAAAAGACTGGCCTAGAGGAATGAGAGGTGCTAGCAGTCCAAGTGCTCCCTGGAAGAAGGAGAAGTAGATCAAGGGCTTACATTTCTTTACATGTTTAAAAAAAAAAAAAAAAAAGAAAGAAAGAAAGAAAGAGGAACCCCTCTAGTTATTATGGAGGTTTTATTCTCTGTCATTTAAAAATGCAGGAAAATATGTTTAAAATCTTAGAAGACAAAGGGAATAAAACACTTTCACACAACATCTGTTCCCTTTTCACAACTGGAAATGGGGTACTTCCTCAGACTTAGGAACCCCACAGTTTCACCCTCCTTTTGTGCATGAGAGAAAAATGAGAGAAATCAGGTAGAAATACCCCAAAATACAAGCACGTTGTTTCTCTTCCCAGAAACTAAATAATTACATTGAAATAAAGGTCATCTGGCTTGCTTTTAAAATCTCTGCCAGCAAAACCAAAATAATTTTATGTAGAAAAACATGAGGTTTTTTTCAGTCTGCCTCAGTATCATTACCTGCAGTACACAGAACATTTTGAATAGACAGAATTTATTTGCCATTGTGTCACTATCCTCAGGATACTATGTTCATTTGATTTCATATACCAAAAATCTGACACACTGCAGTCACTAGGTAGTCTTTCATAAGGAGCTATGTGAATGCTATTTCCCATCCCATCTGCCTCAATTTTCAATAAAAGGGTATAACATTAGTAGGAAACACAATATTCATAGATATAGTATGGAGCAGAAGGAAAAAATGAAATAATTTTCTCCATTGTTCTATAGGCTTCCTTCATTAGTAAAGTAGGAAATAGGTAATTTCTACAAGGTTAATTTAGCTCATAGATAAATATCTTAAGATATACAAGATTAAATAGTTTTGTGTCCTAAAGTAGCAACCATTTATAAATCTGCATAGAGGAACAACACAATATAGATATATTCACAAATCTATGTAGAAGTTGGATATGAGTGGTTCATATTCCAGGAGAAATGAAGGCTTGCCATTCTAAAAGCACCTGCAGAGGCAAGGGGAAATTCGCAAGTTCCTTAATACTCGTTTTTTGCAGGTGAATTGCAATTCTAAAACACTTTTCGAAAAAGAAGCATGAGAAGGTAAGGAACAATGACTTTCATCAAACAAATCCTTAGCTTTAAAGAAAACCTACAGAGGAAAAATGGTGACCATCTTGATGTTTCCAGATCATCCAGAAGGGGATCGGGTTAAATTTCTCCACATCCATTTACTGCTTTTTAAATGCTGAACTAGAATGATGGAAAGATTCATAGGTGCAACTTTTGGAAAAGGGGCAAGGGGGACAATTTTTTCTCAGTAGCCACCCAGAAACCCATCTCATCAAAGACTAGAGACAGGTTCCAACCAGAAACAGCTGTGTAAACTCCATCAGATTTTTGTCCTTTTGCAGAGGACCAGCAACAACTGCAGAAGTCAAAGATCTAAATGGAAGTAGAAGGGCAAAGAAAGGGACATTTTTTGCTTGAATCTCTAAGCAGAGGCAATTGAAAGGTGGGAAGCAGCGTGCACTAGGGGTCTGGTATCTATTGCAGTCTAATAGAAAGACACTGGACCTTAATCCAGTTCAAATGAACAGAATAGTCAGTCATGGATACTGTGGAAGTAGAGGCCATTTCACTCATCCATTTCTAAAGGCAAGATCCTTGGTTAGCGAAGATGTGTGTTGGTTCATTCAAAACAGCAGAACTAGGATGATCTGCACTAAGCCAAAGGACAAGCCTCAAATTTTTACGCTCACCCTTCAGTCTGCACATGAAACCAAGGGGGGCTTTATTTATATTTCAGATAAGTCAAGTTCTAGGGGTTGTTGTTGAAAAAAAAAACCAAGAATTTGTAGCCATTTATTTTCCTTACTCAGGAGGATACCTTTTAAGTTGGAATCTCCAACTCAGTCTTTCAATAATGAATGTAATATGGCATAAAATAGGAAATAAATGTGTCAAATTGATTTCACATTCCTTTTTCTTTGAGGTGCTTGCTGCAAGATTACACACCATGTTAATCAACACAGGTGCTAAAGTCAGACTTGGTTACTCTTTCTCAACCAGAATATTTACTTCTCAGTTGGACTTATAAAAGAAGATAGACAATTTAAGGTGAATGATGATTACCCAACATGAGTAAAGAAAGCAAATGAATCTTTGAATGAAGCATGCAGTCAGTACATACTGACTGTGTTAAGGAACATTTATTGTATTTAAAAAGAAGAGAGATGTTTTACTGTATTAGTTGTAAACAAGGTAAGGTGTAAAATTAGTATCTTTACATGTGGATATACTTTGCCCACATGCAGACATTTTAATATTCATTATCAATTAGAAGCTAGATTACTGAAAGCAGTAATCCTTTTTAGAAGGAACAGAATCCAATATTCTGTTATTCTGACTGAAAACACCTCAGTTGATGAGTTGCATCATTGAAATCAGCTATAATACTTCACAAATAAAGTAGAATCTCCATCTAGACAGAAATTGAATAATCTGGCCTAGGGACTTCCGTAAGACTTCTATAAGAGCTGCTGCACTCATCACCACTTAGATAATTACATGCCAGACTGATAGGAACAATTTGAAACGTAAGTGTTCAGAAAATATTCAGAGACAAGAATGACCTTGGAGTAGATCCTGAGAACGCTATTCAAGGGGAAGAGCATCCAGTTCCCCTAGCAGCCTTTGTTCCAAATGAAATTAATTACACTATTAGCAGAACAAAACAACTAAATGTATCTAGAATCAAGTGGGCTTCAAACTGTTAGAACCACTTACTAGAGCGCAAAAATGGAGCGCAAACACTGCTGGCTTGGTGGAAAGGTCAGGGCCATTTTCATCTCTGTTTAATATTCTTTGAACTTAGAAATTATATTAGAGAGAAAAGAGACAATCGCATGCTAGCACATCAAACTGCCTCGCTGTTAAACTGGGGGCCTGGCACATTAACCACAAGATCCACCCATGAGTGGGAGTCCCCTTAAAGCTCTTTCACTGTTCCAGGAAGAAGCTGCACAGTTGAAGAACAGGGCTATAAATATTAGATTAGATATAAATATTCCATACTGTCATGGGAAGACGCACTGTGAAAATTCAAGTAATATAGGATTTTAGAAACTTTCCATTGTTGAATGTTATGAATGATTCAGCAGACCAGAGGCTATGTTTGAATAAAAAACGAGCTGGAGAATGTATCTAGTTCCTCTGGGTCAGTGCAAACATGCCCTGAGCTAGCCCTTTGCTTTTACGGTCCCTGCATTACCATGTCTGTCAACTTGGGTTTTTTTCAGTATGGGTTGAAATTTTGCAGTAGCAACTTCTGTTTGTAAAACGTTACCTTCTGCTAGAAGAGCGAGAAGATACCTGAGATCCACCAGCAACTACTGTCTCTTAAGTCACCACATGTGGTCTCCAACCATACCAGGAAAATGATGAGTTGTTTAGGTCAGAAGCCATTTTGACTTTGTTGTGCATCCGTTAAAAACATGGATGAAATCAAGACCAAAAGCAAACTGTTGTGAACCCCATGTTTCACACTCGAAACATATATGGGGAAAAGAACCCAATCTATGTACGATGATTATGCTCTACACATTTTCTTCTGAGAAAAAGAGAACCCGCTCTAGCAAAGTCTAGTTAGGTACCTGCCACAGAGGATTAAAGAGTTGAGATTTATTGTGGTGGCACCTTCAATATGAGCAGAAGTGAAAGCAAAACGTAAGGGCCAGTTTTACTAAGCACTTGGGTGAGAATCATTGTGCTGCATGTCTCCATTTGTCTCTCTGTCCTTCTAGTTATTGCCCTGTCGTCCTGCTGTGCCCGACGTGCAAGTTAAACCTGAGCCTAGTCTTCCCAGCAGGCTAGCTGCAGATGAGAAGGCTAAAACAGTGTGTTTCATCCTTTTGTGAAGAATAATGGTGAAGCATTTGTTACAGCCAGCACTACACAGCAACCTTTCTCATAGTCCGTTTTGGTACGGCTCTTCATCGCAACCAGGAAAACCACATCCTTTCTGAATGTGAACATATGACCTAGACTCCCAGTGTGAGGTGTGATTTCACTCTAAAAAAACCAGAAAGACACAGTTTGTAGCTGCAGTTAAGCAAGGTGGTTAGATTGCTGGTGCAGAGAGTAGGATATTGATGCAGAGGTTACTGAATCAGTAATGAAATTTAGGTGTCTCTTGTTTTTAAGTATGGCACAAATTAGAAGAAACAGAAAACTGAAAAGAGTAGTTTTCCTCTACCATATCTTTGCCTTCTGTGTGCATTCCATCAAATGAACAGGCTTTTCAGAAGTCCTGGGAAAAACTTACTGCCTACTTTGAGCACTGAGATGCTTGACTGCAATGAATCATTTTCTGTTCCTTGCTGGACGAGGGAAGAGGCCACTTTGTATTTACAGGATGAAAGTGGCAGAGGTCATGGCCGCCTAAGCAAGCAGGCTGTGACAATTTCACAATGGATGATTTTTCACTTGGCTGAACCTTAGGGACCAGAAACTGGCCTGGATTTTCGTACTACTATTACTCTGACTACCAAATCTCTCCTGCTCCCAGAATTCCTGGACCAAAATTTTACCTGGAAACAGCTCAAACATATTTTGAAGATGTGATGATTATTATTTTATGTGTTTTCTCCTCGGCATGTCTGGTTTCTGCTAGGAGAAACGCATATGTGGATAGAGGAGATGCAGGTCTCAAAATCCAGCTAAGTTTTGCTAAACCAGGACATTTAGGTATCTTGGCCACGATTCCAACAAATGTTCAGGGGTTGAATTCAAAAGTCTCAGGCACCCGACTCTCAGCCATCCATGCAAGGGTAGGCATAATGTAATATGACCTATTGGATAACCCTGTCTTCCTGGAGTAGCAGCTATACGACAGCTGGGATACCCTAAGATACCTGCCCACAGACTCCATGCTCAAGCAACCCAGTCCCATCCCTAGCAGACCCACCTTTACTTTTGAAAATCTAGCCCTCAAACATTCACATGCTTAAGTGAACCGAACCTCCAAACCACTTTGATTTTTTTAGAAGGATGACAGACCCAAGAGCGAGGGAAGTCCAGCTAGGGGCTACTGGTAGCATTACAACACAGCCAAGGATATAATGAGAGCGATTCAGTGAAGATACAGCAGCCCCATCGAGCAATGTCCACGCTCTCCTATTAAGCAATATTGTCACAGAGGAGTAGCCAATTGCCCCTGCCATTCAGCTCATGGCTGCCTGTACCTGTACCTCTTGTGTGATCTTGAGCAAATCACCAAGTGTCTCAGTTTTCCTTCCTGCGAAATACTGATGATACTACCACTCTATCTCAAAGAACAGCCAGCAGTTCAGAGAATGCTGACCTACCACATACACCGGGGAAAAACCTGAGCAGAGGATGCAGTAAATTTTCTTAAAGGCAAAGGACTACGTGATTGAAAAAGTGTATTACATCTCTGCCATATATAGTTCTAGGTCAATATATAATTAAACACTGGAAGATGTTCTTTTAACCAAAATTTAACCACAGTGTGGTCAATAAACCATTGACAGACTATAATGTATGTAATCCTTCCCTTATTTTCATCTGCTAAAGAGCACAGCTAAGTGAACTAACTTCTGCAGTACTCCTTTTCTCACGTCAGTTGTGGTTGTGGTCCAGAGATGCGTTCATATTAGCATCTCAGCACTTGTTTTCTAACCCCATCTCTGTTGGCACTCTTTGCAATCAATTCATTTTTGAAAGCTTGAAGGGGAATGGATCATAGAGTCATGAATACAAGGAAAAAAATTCACGGGATGATTTTTCTAATGAAATGGAGCCATGACATGAGCAAAAAAGCCCCAAATTATTTTGAAAAGAAATCAGCCGACCTGACAAATAGCACAAGTTGTTTGTAAATAAATAATGGAGAGAGAAGGAAGCAAAATTCATCCAGCTCATATTAGCCATCTGGCTCTGAACTTCGGAACTTAATACTGCTATAAAAAGACAGATCCTTGATTAGAGTGGAGGTAGTTGCTGCTTTGAAGGCTGGATTCACTTTTAAGTTAAATCTTCTCATACCCTGACAGATTTTTCTGTATCTAACTACACCATTCATGGTGAGCATTTAGAATTCATCTGTATGAATTCAGCTATATGTAGTAAGTCAGAATTATTACCCTACACATACAAATGCAACTGTCACCTACTTCAACATAAGTTTTATCAGCTGGACTGGTCCCAAGAGACAATAATCACTCATGAAACTGAGCAGCTTCAGTATAGCTTGCAGGTTCTCAAGACCACCAAGATCTTGCATGAATCAGACAGATGCAGTCTTTAGCATGTATGGCAAGTTTAATTAAATGGTTATATCATATATAGCTATAAAAATAGCATGCCTGGTACATTTTAGATTATCTGGGGACACCTGTTCACATACAATACATCTGAAGTCTATATAAACATGACTATATAAACATGTCACATGCGTGTTTGTTTTTGTTTTCTGAAATGCAGAACAAACCCTGCAAGAGAAAACAACAAAGACAAACATTCAAGCAGAGCTGAAAGCTGTCCAGAGTGGCAGGTGGAAAAATTCCTCTTTGCATCAGGTGTCTTTCATTGTATCACTGTGCAGAGAAAAGGCTGAAAGATACAGATGCACTTTTTATTTACCCAGATATTTGGGTGAAGTAGTGATAAATAGCAAGAAGGGATATAAATTCACAAGTTTTTAAGGAACACTTTTATTTTTCTAAAGAGTGAAATAATGAAATAACCACTGTCAACCTTAAAGAAGAGAACTGAGGTCAGGGAACAGATTCAGCCTCAAAGCCTGAGGGAAAAGGGCAGGAGGAGCACTTGCTACTCACCATATGAAAGGCAAGCAAAGAGAAAAGCAGACCTGACCTTTGAGGGAGACCTGGAAACAGCCCCAAGAGCACTGGTCATTTAAACAAAACAAAACACACAAAAAGGCATTAAGAAAACCTCACTCCAATAGGAAGAGGAAGTGGTTTAAGGGGATTAGTTCCCAAAAAACAAAGGTCCACTCTTCCTCAGACTGCTGAGGAGTCCCAGAAATATTCTTCTATAGCATTGATGGGGCTGTGAAAATGGACAAATGTTGGCAACCACTCAACAAATGATAGTAATGGGAGGTGACATCTCTGGACCTGTACCAGTTAGCACACAATTGTCTCAATTTCATGGTGTGTCAGGTTAAATTTAGGCTTTAGCACTTCGCTTGTCTTGTGCCGTTATCTCCTTTCCAGAGCAGAACACAGAAAAACATTTACAACTTTACACTGACTTTGACCTGCAAACACAAATGCCAGCCCGCAAAAACTAGTGCTGAATCATTTCTTTTTGCAGCTGCGACCTTTTTGCCCTCTTTCCCTTTCATGTCAGGCCATTGCTTCACGAGTGGCTCTCATGCATCTATATCACAGAAGCATTTGAGAAGACTTGGACTTGTACTTGATGAGCGGCAGGGAAATTTTCTCAGCCAGGAGCCTTTCATGTTGGGCAAGAAACACAGCTCTCCTTTTCTGACAGTCCTTCTTCCACAACCATAACAACAACTACAATAGCCTAGTAACCTGCTTCACAAAACTGAAACCGAAATGCCCTAAAATCTTGTGATGGTACAAGCAGACATAGTGGCAAGGCATTCACGGATACAAAATAGACATCGGTTTTGCCTTGGCACTGTAAGACTGGGATAGCTGACTAAGTCTTCTCTATCTTGAGACTAAACAGATGATACACAGACACACTTGAGCCAGCTTTGCTAGGATCGGGACTGCACCTCTCATTCTTTTACTGAAGTAACCGCCTCTTCAGCTGTGCCAGCCCAACTCATCTGGAAGTACTGCAGTTGAGACCAGACACTTTAAAAGCATTGATGCTTTTTTTGAAGCTGGCATTAAGAGTCTGATGTCTTGCTGCATCAAGGCAAAAAATATCAATTCCTTGAACTTCAAAATTACTCAGAGATTTAACATGGGAGAGAGTTTATGGACTTAAAACAGGGCTGAAGTTAAAGTCCCCGAAGTAGGCTAGTTGGTTGTGTGACTTCAGGAGACTGAATTTGAATCTAAGACTCAACAGAGACTAGTTGTAGAGACGGACGAGGGAAGGGAGTTATCAAAATGAAAGCAGGCAATACAAGTTCCAGATAACTGCACGGGGACTTTTGGAGAAGAGGTATCGGTATGACTGCTAGATTAGATCTGAATTACTCTGAGTCTACCACAGAAGAAGCGGAGATGTCTAATACCACCTACTTCTCCTCAAGCTGGAAATACCAGAAAAATTCCCTCTGCTTGTGGTATTTTGGCACTTCTGGGTTCAGAAGATCAGTATACAAAGATGAATAAAAATTAGTAAAGGCCTGAACCAGAGCTCCACCCAATATCCATACATTTGAGAACTCATTGCATCTGGAGCAAACTTTGCAGACCAGTTCAATGGGAGATGGATGCAGGAGGAAAAAAGCTACCATGACTTCTCAAAACCTTCAAAATCGTAACTCTTCTGGACCATGGTTTTGTTGCACAAGCGGACAAAGACTAATCAAGAACCCAGTTCAGTGAAGCACACAGATATAAATTAATAAGGAGGGACTTGAATATGTGTGTAAATTTAAGCATGTGTTCAGTCGCTCTGCTGAACACAGGGCACGGGTTCTACTCCCTTGCAGTCATTTCCCACTTGGAAACCTTTGTCAGGGAAAGAAAGAGGAAGAAGGAGGGTTGTTTAGCATGATATTTTTAGATAGATTTTTAATGGAGTATTTGTTAAGCTTTCTTCCACCCCGACTCCCCCCTGCCCGCTGTCTGGGTTTTGTGTGTGTTTTTTTAATGGTTAGCAATGCATCATAGTACGGCTGCTGTTTAAATATTTGCCTGAAAAAAATGTAGTCTGTGCTTAAGAAAAGTGGTTTGGACCAAACCGGACATTTTCAAACATCCATTTACCAGATGGATCACTTTGTTCAATTACAAAGGAAAAAAAGATCGTGAAGGAGTTGAAAATCGAGTGGAATGTTCCTAAGCACACAGCATTGTTTACTATCTGCATGTCTCCTGGCATCCTGTGAGAAACTATCAATAAGCTCTTCAAAAATGTTCCTTTCCTTTAAAGAAGTCTGCATTTTTAACAATAATAAAAAGGCAGTAAATACACTCTACAATAGCCTGATGGAAAAATGTGCTAAAGTATTTCTATAAATCAAATGTAGCAGTTTGGCATTAGCTCTGAGGCAGTAAATTTAGTAAATTAGGACCAGATGATTTTAAAATAGAATCTTACATAACTTTCTAGCGTGATATATACATTTTTTAATTTAACACAAGTTCGTCTGTCTTCATAAAGTTATCTTGGCTGCTACCAGAATGTAGTTTCGTCTTTAAGAACCATATTTTTTGTTATTTATCAAGTGCAGAATGTTTTAAATATCAAAGTAAGGAGGGGAACAGATTTCCCAAAAGATGGAAAAGGCTATTATAATCTCTACTGATCCACATAAGGTGTGGGGTGCTTTGTATCCCTAATGCCCCTGACTATTTCTCTCTCATTATTTTGATTAATAATAGTCTATTTCTCGATCCATCTTCCTTTTCTTGCCCTCTTTCCCTTTTCCCACAAATTCAAAGAAATGTCTCCCTTCATTCCTCCCTACAGTGGTTACAGCTCCTACAAATGCAACTTGGTCCGACAGACTTTTCTTTCACCCATGTGCTTAGGTCAGGAGTCAGCATTTGGGACCTTGCATTTCTTTTGCTTTCCCACTTTCGATCTCTGCGCCAGAAGATCCACCTCTGAGAAATAAGGAAAAACATACGATAACACCAGTCTAAGGAGTCTGTTCCACCAGCTTTTGTCCAAACCTTTTGACCCTATCTACGTATATGTACCTGAAAATTGCTCTCCTAGCACATCCTCTAAGCCAGCACTTACACCACTAGATAGTCATGTCAGACCACTGCTTATGTTCTGGGAAGAGGAGATTGCATACATACAGCCTTCACGGTCTTCTTTTTGGGCAAACACTCATCCATACCATGGTCTTTCACTCAAAGCAACAACTTCTGGAATAGCTACTGTGGACCCATTCCGTGGTATCTGGGCTCACTGCAGTGCGCTACAGTGCCTTACTTTTGAAAGCATGGCTAAGGTCCTTTAACAGTGCCTATTTACTGTCTAGAGAGCCAGAGCCGATACAGTCTATCTCAAAACTTTAAAGGACAGCCTCTCCAGTACCCTGACACTCCCAGGGCTTTTTAGCAATGGCTTCCAGATGCACATTCTCCAGGACCTTATGGCACAACAACTGAGCTAAGCCCCTTCTCAAAAGCCATGAACGCACATGGAGACAAATCTTTACAGTTCCCAGACAGGGCTGAACTCTGAGGAGGTGAGGAGTCAAATCCTTGTGTCAACCCTTATGACTCAAGCCCTCATCAGACTTCAGGAGCAAACATCATGAGTCAATTGGGATGTGAGGGAAAGGGCAGACAGAGAAGAGAACGTAGGTGTTAAAGGAGAGACCAGCAAAGTGTTGTGTGCAGCCTTCCTTTTATGTGATCCCAAGACTGGTGCTTCTATCAGCTGTGCAAGTGAAAGTATTCAGTCTGAAGCAAGCTGAAGAATAACTGCGATGGATACTCGTGGGAGCCAAGTTATCAGCAGCGCTGCACCCTCCAGCAGATACAGTCTACTAAGAGGAGCCAATGAAGTCAAAGCCAAGGCTCAGGATGCTGTGCGGCATTGGCCAAATCCTGGTTGCAGTGAAGTCGAGGGAAGCTTTGCCAATGGGAACATGCTCTGTCCTTTTCACCCCGTCTTCGGCTACCCTGTTGCTGGAAGCATTCAGAGTTTGCAAACGATAGCAATGGAAAAGAGAGGGAACAGAGTTCCCACGTTCCTTCTCTTCTAGTATTGTTTCCTGAGAGTCCAGCAACACGTAGCAATGCAATGATCTTTTCTTTAAGTGACATAGAACTGAATTGCTTGTTAAAAATAACAGAAAAGTAGGAGGGGTTTGGAAATCAGTCATTTTCCTTTAAAGAATGATTTTGGGAGAGCAGACCATAAACAGACTTAGATGGCAGCAAAGATAACCATTTTTGGCAGTTTTGTGGAGATGCGAATTTACACTGAGTATTAGATGAGAGTTTAAACACCAACATCCAAAGAAGAGAAAAATAAGTCAGACAGTGTGAGATGTTTCACGTGTTGTTCTCTGTCGTTATGGATATCAACTGACCTCCACAGATCTGGCTGAGGTGAAAGAGAGAAAAGATGATCGCCTTCCTATCATATATCCTCCCTCCAAACACCTCCAAAAGAAGCAAATTTCCCTGAAATTCCTCAAGCCTCAAAACACCTCGGCCGAGACTTCATGGGAAGCTTGGCGGTAAAGAGTTTCCCCTTTGGAATGATTTTTTTTTAAAGTCTCTGAGTTGCATTTTATTAAATTTTCATTTTTGTTTCCCTCCTCCCACTGGAAAGAACTGGTTGCTGGCTACTGAACAAAAACTGAGCTGCTGGCCCTACCTGGGAGATATGCTTTTGGTGCTAAGAAAGAGTTGCTGGTGAGAGCGGGGGAGAGGGAAAACATGAAGATATAAAACATAACAACAGCAGATTACCTTTGCTAAAAGAAGTGTGGGAGATACTCAACGAAAGATCCCTAAAAACAGAGAGAAATAACAGGCTTTTCAAACAAAATGGACACAGTTGGCTAGTCCAGTCACAGACGACTCCTTGGATGATATGTGAAACTGACGGACAATTTACAGTCAGGAGAGACTGTATTTTAAGAGCAGTTTTGAGTTTTTGCCAGGTTAAAGTACTATGTATTTTGCAAATTGAAGTTCAACAAGGCCAAGTGCAAGGCCCTACACTTGGGTCAGGAAAACCCTCGTTATCAATACAGGCTGGGGGATGATGTGATAGAGAACAGCCCCGCGGAAAAGGACTTGGGGCTACTCGTGGATGAAATGCTGGACATGAGCCAACAATGCGCGCTTGCAGCCCAGAAGGCCAGTCGCATCCTGGGCTGCATCAAAAGAACCGTGTCCAGCGGATCCAGAGAGGTGATTCTCCCCCTCTACTATGCTCTCGTGAGACCCCGCCTGGAGTACTGCGTCCAGCTCTGGAGCCCTCAGCACAAGAAGGACATGGACCTGTTGGAGTGGGTCCAGAGGAGGACAATGAAGATGATCCGAGGGCTGGAGCACCTCTCCTGTGAAGACAGGCTGAGAGAGTTGGGGTTGTTCAGCCTGGAGAAGAGGAGGCTCAGGGAGACCTTATAGCATCCTTCCAGTACCTGAAGGGGGCCTACAGGAAAGCTGGGGAGGGGCTGTTTGCAAGGGCATGTAGTGATAGGACAAGGGGCAATGGTTTTAAACTAGAGCAGGGTAGGTTTAGATGAGACATTAGGAAGAAGTTCTTTACAATGAGGGTGGTGAGACACTGGAACAGGTTGCCCAGAGAAGTGGTGGAAGTCCCATCCCTGGAGACATTCAAGGCCAGGCTTGATGAGGCTCTGAGCAACCTGATCTAGTTGAAGATGTCCCTGCTTACCCCAGGGGGTTTGGACTAGGTGACCTTCAAAGGTCCCTTCCAACCCAGCACATTCTGTGATTCTATGATTCAAATCAGGGGGGGAGAATATTTGTGCAAGGGCTTCTTTGGTCCTGGTTCCCTGAGATGGGGCTAAGATGCAGAAATGCTCTGCGTAGAGGATTCATGGGATTGGAGGGATTTTGATACAGTATTTTAAATCTTTGTAATATCCCTCTTTATACTGTGCTGGCACATATGTGTTTAGAAGTGGGGCCCTCCACCCATGTCGACTGCAGGAGGAGGAGGGCAGGAGGAGGGAACGGAGAGGCAGGTAGGAAGAGTACGCAGGAGCAGGGCACCAGAGACTGGGAAGAGCAGAGCCATGCACCACCACCTTCACGGCAAAAGCTTCTGGCTGCATATTACTGTGCACATACATGTGGGGCGGTGAGAGAGATGGCACCTCCTGAGAAAAAAACTTACTGACGCTACTCTACGAAACCTTATTTTCTTAGATATCAAACAGGATATCACAGGAAAGTGAACTTTTTTACTCCAGACCACTGTTTCCTACTTAATTGTCCACACTCCCATGCCTGCTTTCATGAAGGGCTCCTTTGCGGGTGTGTTATGTGCTATTTGAGTCAGGACTTCATTCTCACAAACCTAGTACGCCCAGTTCAAAAGAGCCTGGAGTGTTTCCAAACTGGGAACATAGTGCTGTGGTGGGCTGGTTGTCCTCCACCAAAAAAAGAAAAAAACTCAACCCAAAAAGAAAAAGAAAAGAAAAGAAGAACCTTACTCAATTCACTCCTGTTTTAACAATTTTAATACCTGGTGGAATAATGTAACATGATCCATGTTGATAAAATCTCAGCTCCAGAGTTTTGCCCAAACTAGGGAAAGTTTAAGTAGAAAGTTCAGGTAAAGATCTGAGCTTTTAGGTGCCAGCACTATGACTTCTCACGACTGCATGAAAAGCTTAACATGCCTAAGCTTTGTGCCTAAGTTTCTCATCTGAGGCAATTCCGGTTCCAATTCTGGATTCCTTTCATCTTAAATGAGCTGTGATGCCTAAACATACATTTCCTCTTGAGCAACCTCCCTGTATTGCGTTTATCGTATTTCATCCACACAATTATGAACCAGAGAGAACAGCCTTTTGCAGTCTCCATAGTTGCGCTATTTCTCAGCTTTTCTTAAGATAAACAAAAAAATCCCTCTTTTGGCATCAGTAGGTCGAATGGCATGCACGCCACACGTCTGGAAGCATGCCTGGATTTTTTAACCCATTTATTAAAAATATTCAGTGCTGGAAGGGAAAATAAAGGAGTGTATTCTGCGAGCACGACTGTTAGACTGGTTTGTTTGCAAAATGAATAAGCCTTTGACAGTATCTCTGGAAGGAATAGGCCAGTGCGTGCTCCCTCCTGACATTCTTTTCCCTCTCCAGTCTTCCTTGCATACCTTACATTCTTCTTGCCCTCCCAACACCACCGGTTCCTGAGCAGGCAAGCACTGGGGACCCAGCCTGCCACAGCCCTGCACCCACCTTGAAGCCACCGGCTTCTGCCATCCCTCCTACCCAATTCACCGATGTTATCTGCACAGTGCAAATATCAAGGTTCACAGAGCTCTTACTTTCCCCGGCTCTGCAAAGCGCGAGTGGCAGCTTAACTATGATTGCTGCCGTCTTCCACAAAATCTTGCCAAAGCTGCTGAGAACATGAAGTCTCCCTGAAACACGTGCTCTACACGTGCTGTGCTGCACGGACCTGGAAAAGCTATTCTTTTCCATCCTCACCGGCAGTTAGTACCCAGTGTTGGACCAGAGATAAATTTGCTTTAATTCTGCGTTCTCTCCTTTCCTTTCCCCAGGCTGAGATGGGTCCCTCATGCTGTTTTAATAGTGATTCCACCATTTCCCTTTCCCGTGTTCATTTCCCTCTGAGAAGGTGATCGCCTGCTTCTCCTAACAAGTGAAAATTGTAGTGGTATTTCTTTTCCTCCTCTTTTTTTTTTTTGAAACTGAACAGACTTCAGTTTTCATTCACTGGGTCAGGCTGGTGGCTTAGTGATAGCCAGTGCCAGAATATCTGAACTCCAACTGCCTTCCGTGATTTCTGAAGCTAACAAAGGCTGGATTCACTTTCAAAACCTTTTGGGTGGGAGGACACCAGTATGTTTCTTTCTGGCTGGCATTTGAAGCAAAAGAGAGAGGACAGAGGGAGCTGCATTTATTCCCTTTATCTGAAGGAGGGTCACTAAACAGGGCCTTGATGGTTGACTTACAAAGTTAAATGAGCGATTCCTGAAGAAACACTGCATAAAATGCCCTTCTTGAGAATGTGAACAGCTTTTGTGCTTTATTCTGAAAGGAGGCGGGATGCCTGTAAGATCAGTTCATATATATTAAAGGAAATGTAGAGTTCTAGAGCAAGGCAAGTGAACTAGCTCTGTGGTTAAAAGGCACCTTAGTTAGAATGGCGAAGGACAATCAAAATTAAAAAGGTACTTCTGTTAACAGTTTTTATTCTCACAATTTGACCCTTACATTTAAACCTGATCACCATAGCAATTGCTACCCACCGCTCTGTCTGCCAGATCAGACTTCTGTCACTGTTAAATGGAATAGACTGCTTGCTTGGAAAGATTTCCATCACTGGTCAAAGAAAAACAGAGCAAACTTTGTTTTGGTTTGCTGAAATGCAAAATATTCCCTTCTTTGGGTGAGAATGAAATCTTTTTCTCATTATCTCCTAGTGAGGTGGGAGAGGGGGCCTTTCTGTGCAGACAGACACAGAAGCCTGCCCACGTCAGTGGTGAATTTTTGTTAATGTTCTTTTCAGGAAACAGCAGCGTTTCATCTTTTTTAACAGATTTGTCCAAGCAAGCAAATTCCACCACTCTATAAAACCATTCTATACTGAAAAGTTCCATCTACCGCGTACCCACTGAACCCATCTGGGTAGTGTTACAGGGGCAGCAGGACCAAGGCTAATTACCAGGACTCTCCTTTGCTCGTAAAGTGCAGCGGCACTATAACTAGATTAATTTTAATCCCGATCCCCTGGCCAAGTATCACAGCAAGAAGTGATGCAGATGCCGCACAACATTATCCAAAGGATAGTCAGGGCTTTGTGCAGGGAAAAAAAGAAAGAAAGAAAAAAAAATCTCAGTGTTTCCCAAACACAGAGCTCACAGACCCTTCCTGAAAAGACTCTCTCAGCTGTGAGGGAGACACTCTTCTGTGTCTCTCCTTTCTCAGGTTGTGTCAGGGGGAAATAGGAACAAGGGATTTTTGTTTGAGTAACCTTTCAGAGCAGGATATCTGTCTCATGTTCTTCTCCTATCAATTGTCACAGGGTGATAGCTGGATGATTTGCTTCAATGGGTATTCCCTTCCCAGCCCGGCTGACAGCTCCGTTTCATGTTGGGTGCGGAGGGTTGTGGCAGGCAAGCTGCAGAGCCTGGCTGACAAGCAGTCCCCTTAGCTGCCCCACCATTTCACATGCTGCCGCCCCCCAAATAGCCCAGAACACCAGCTGGCGACCAGGACGGCACCTGGAGGATACAGACCAGTGGTGTGGTGAGAAATAAAGCAAGTGCTAAGTTCACCACGATGGTGTACGAGAGTAAGAGACAAGTAGTAGTTTGTCCAAATGAGCGGAGAGTAATATTAATTGCCTTCAGCAAAAGCAAAGAAACAAAAAAAAGCCACTGATGAAGGCACAAGACAAAGTCACAGAACCCATTTGCTACTCTGTTAGAATTGCAACGGCATAAAATATGAGGCGGTGAATCAAGCCATTGCTGTGCCGTGAAGCAAAAAAACACACTACGTGAATTACCCTCCTGAGAACTTCAATAGGGCCCTGTTGTTACAAATCCTGGCAATATAGCTCAAGTTGCCTCTACAACACGGACAGCAGTAACGCCAGGTCTTGGCTTCCTCATCAGCATGTTCCATTGTATAATTGAGCTGATTATCCAAGGCGACCAACTTGAAACTTTCCTAGACTACGCCTGAAATACAATATTACGTAGTAAAGGCACGGCAGTTGACAAGGTCATCAAGAAAAGCAAAGTGCTTGCACTAAACACAAATGTGTGCTTGCCACAATCCTGACTTCTTATAGTAATGTGTCAAGGTTAGAGGGTCATATTTAGAAATCTCTCTTTCAAGGCGTATCTAATTCCTGATATTCATGATAGATCGGGGAGCTCCGCCATGCTTCTAACTCTGCTAGAAGTGTTGCACTAAGCAGGAGTATTTCACCCTTGGGGAAATCAAAACCCCTCTCAAAGTGCAATGAAAACCTCAGACCGTAAATGGAGTAGGTGAGAGAAGGGAAGGGAGGGTGCGTGAATAAAGTGAGCAGTGGGACTTCCCTGAGGAGGTGGTGTGCTTTGGCAATCTCTTTTTCCCCCTGTAAAGTACCAATTCTTGTATCTGCTTCTTCAGAATTGTAAAGTACAGCTATCAACACCAACAGACTTTGTGTTTTCATGCCCAAAGTATCACTCCAGTGGCATCTAATTAAAGTTTTTAATATTAGTTATAGAGGGCGACAAAGGCAAAACAATATACACAAGGGAACAAACCAACTAGAATTTTACATTAACACATCTCTTACCTCATATTAAGATCAGTCAGGGACATTCTACATATATTAAAAGCAATGTAAGCTAAAAGAAAAGCAGAAGGCATAGCTTCTCAAATGTGCTTAGGTTTCATAACGTGACTGTAAAGCATTCTGAAAACGTAGAAACACCAATTACATGAAAAATGTCACTGTGGGTGGGATGACTGGAAACTAGATGCACTCTGCATTTAAATACAGGTGAAGTCAGAAATACTATTCTTTTTTTCTTTTTTTTGTCTCTGACGTTCATCCAGTTCTTATCAATATGGTTTTACAATCTTTAATGCGTTTATCTTAATGACAATGGTACCACATAAAGAGATTCTACAGAGCTGATTCAGGGAATGGGATTTGGATGCTAGTCCAATACCATGCTAACACCTTAGCCATTGCGTCCTCTGTACTTAGGAGAAACCTTCTCATCCCAGGAGAAATTTTTATCCTGTGAGTATGAAGGGCAAAAACACGCAAAAAGAAAATCAAAGGTCAAACTCTACAGTTAAGAAACGCTCCAAAGAGATTTGCACTCTCTTAATAGTAAGCTGGTTATGCATAATCACTAGAAGAATTATTTTCTTAAACAAAGTGTCTAAGGACACAGCATACAAATGAGCTTTATTCTCTTGAAACCCAAATTTATGTTGATGTTACAATTAAAACAATGCTGCCCCAAATTCAGCATATATAAAATATTATCTACTTCAAGTATCTTCTTGGAAATCAGAAGAACCAACAGCAACAACATAAACGGAAAGAAAAACCCAGAAAAAAACCCCACGAGGCCAAGCAGACAGTGAAGCTACAGCACTGCACAGGGAGCCCAGTCACAATGGCATGTTCTGCACTTCAGAAAGCAGAAGCTCACTTTTCTCACTCATAACTTTTGTACTGACAGGCACTCATACCAATAAACTATTAGGGCAGGTACAGTCAAGAAGACAGTATGGAAAAAAATATTTTTGCATGCATTTAGTAAATCTGTACAGTACAACCACATATTTTATGCTGGAACTAGAGAACGAAGGAGATTACAGATAAAAGTATGACATTCTTTAGAAGCCACAAAGCCATTTTAGCAATAGGATCCCTCTCTAGAGGATTAGTCACATGACAATTTAAGGATATTGCTGTACTACGGAATGAAGTTATGTTTGCAATCTGGTAGGACAAGCTTATTCTTTGCTGTTTTTCCTTCGGACACTAGAAATAGTCTTGAGTCCATCTGTGACCTAGAAATGTTGGCTAAGATCCAACTGTGGCAAAAAGGACAGGGTTTATTTCCTGTCCATCTAAACAAGCTGGAGTATGTCCCATACACAAAGATTCCTATTATGTGCACCATATTAATCATGCCTGATTAAGGGGTCTGACTTAAAAAGCATGGAGGATCACCACACATTTCTTTTCCCTGCTCTTTCCTACCCCCAAGATACCAGAGTTAATTATTACTCTCTTCTAAATAATCCTTATTTGCCATGGTCACTCTTTATAATGGACATCGCTACATCATTAAAGCTGTCTTGGCCTCTGGTGTCTACTCAGTGTTTAAATAGCAGGCTTTCCCAGTCAAAGTGAACACTTGGTAGCAACTAAAAGATCATCTTTTGCAGAAAAATGAGAACAAAAATTGATAGGAAAGATGGAATGGAGCAGCATAAAGCATTCAACCCCTACAAAAGCTGCACAAGAAAAAGGCGATTACAGAAGGACTGGACAGAAGAGGTTTAGCCAGCAGTGTGCCCAGGTGGTCAAGAAGGCCAACAGCATCCTGGCTTATATCAGGAACAGTGTGGTGAGTGGCACTGGTGAGGCCCCACCTTGAGTACTCTGTCCAGTTTTGGGCCCCTTGCCACAAAAAAAGACATTGAGGTGCTGAAGCGGGTCCAGAGAAGGGCAACGAAGCTGGTGAGGGGTCTGGAGAACAAGTCTTACGAGGAGCGGCTGAGGGAACTGCGGTTGTTTAGACTGGAGAAAAGGCCGCTGAGGGGAGACCCTATTGCTCTCTACAACTACCTGAAAGGAGGCTGTAGAGGGGTGGGGGTCAGTCTCATCTCCCAAGTAACAGGTGACAGGACAAGAGGAAATGGCCTCAAGTTGCGCCAGGGGAGGTTTAGATTGGATATTCAGAAAAAATTTTACACTGAAAGGTTTATTAACCATTGGAACAAGCTGCCCAGGGAAGTAGTTGAGTCACCACTCCTGGAGGTATTTAAAAAATGGGTTGACAATTGAGCTTAGAGATACGGTTTTTGACAAGACTGAAGTTGATGGTTGGACCAGATGATCTGAAAGGTCCCTTCCAACCTAGGCAATTCTATGATTTTAGCAGCAGCAGGCACGTTTGGCAGCACGCAGGGACCTCTGTGCAGCCCCACTGGCAGGGCAGGCTCCGGCCCTGCCAGCACCGGACCAGCCTAGGCTCCGAGGTGCGCTTTTGGTGCCTCGCCACTTCTGTCACTTCAGACCCACTCTTCCCAGGGCTGCCTCCGCCGATAGCCGGGGCGCTTTGAACCTCGACAAGCCCAGAGGAGGAGGCAGCAAGCCGCGGCGGGGGCGGACACAAGGCCTTTTGTTTCGAGCGTTCGTTTCATGCGCGGAGAATTCGAGGTAAGCGCCTTTGAAAACGTACGGGCGGAGTCGCCGGGTCACAAGGAAGCAGGCCCGTCAGCTCCTCGCTCTGTGTGGGGGGGTGTTGCCTTCCCCCTCCGCGAAGGACGAGGAGAGGGGGAAACAGCCGACCCCGAAGAGCCCTCACCTCACCCAGCCCACTCCCGCTCCCCTCGGCGCCGCCGCAATAACGGCCCCCGCGCGCGGCGCTAACGGCCCCTCGCTCGCGGCAGAAGGGGGCGGGGCCGCCGAGGCTCCACCTTCTCTCTCCCCGAGCGTGGCCAATGGGGAGGGCGCTATGCAAATGAGCGGGGTAGCCTGGCGGCGGGACGGCCGGCCGGGCGGGGAGAGGCGGCGGCGATGCAGCGGGCGGCGGCGGTGGTGGTGTAGGTACCCCACGCGTTCCCTCAGCAGCCATGAAGTACAAGGTGAGCCGGCGGCGCCGGGGCGGGCGCCGTCTTTTGGGGCTGGGGTAGGGGCGGGCGTTTAGAGTCTCACGGGCTTGTCGGCGCCTCCCCCCGGGGCGACCCTCGCTGACAGGAGCGA
>VYZM01010795.1:247494-271919 GCA_013398915.1 Dromas ardeola | reverse complement strand
CAAGCCGGAGGAGACCCCCCCCTCCGGGTGCTCTAGTGGCGGGGGGAAGGGGCTTCCCCACACACACGACGAGCGCCGGGGGTGCCCGGCCGGTGGCTCGGCTCCTCTCCGGTTAACGGTATCTCGGGAAACGCGGGTTTGTACGGGATACCCGGCATCGGTTTGGGACAGGTTATCTGTCGCCGCTTCTCCCCGCCAGGTAATCGTAATTCACCCGGTTTTCCAGCCCTTCGGGAATGTCTCGGTGTCGCAGTGCCGTTTTTTGGGGCGGTTTGCTTGGTGGGTCACAAGCAAATTAAAAAAAAAATACTACCGTATATATTTCTTTTAAATAGATAGCCTATCCCCCCCCACCCCCTTTCCCATGCTAAATAAAATAAGTGATTTAGCTTAACCTTTTACCACAGAGTTTTTTTCAGAAGACACAAATGTGGAGGCTTTCATCGTAATATTACTCTACTTAAAAAACGTCTGGGCAAGGTACTGAACTGCCCATGAGGCATTAGATTACTGTACAGACATACCGTAATCTTATGTGATTGGAAAAAAAGGGGGAGGGAAGGAAAAAACTTCCCTTCCTCTGCCAAAAATAACTTCAATAAAAAGGTGACTTGGAAATGTCACACATTATATACTTACTTGGAGACTAACTTGCTTTGGAAGTGAAGTCCATCCTCTTACTGAATTTAGGCAGTGTACTGTAAAAGAGCCCTGATGCTATAACATTGTATAAGGCCTATAAACCTGGTCAGAATGAGATATGCAAGTCATACCTAGGTAAATATACACGGATTTTCATGCTTTTCCATATATCTCGGAGCTCAGCCCAAGCTTTCAGGATTTCCCATACCCAAACTTTGGGAAATGTCAGAGTTAAGCCTTCAAAGCTGCTGCTGATTTCTCCATCTCATGGTGGTTAATAATAACCAAGAAAAAGAAATGATATAAGATATAGATGGACAAAGATACTCCATGACTTTGAAAATTTTGATCTGGATATGGTAGGACTTTTTTTGAGTTTTTTTTTTGTTTGTTTGTTTTTTTTTTAATTCTGTCTCAGACAACTGACTGATTTGAAGTCTGAGATCAAATTCATCTCCTGTCCCTTTCTACTCCGCTTTAGATCAGTTCAGGTAGACTTTATACCTGCTTAGAAAAGCTGTGACTCTTACCACAAAATGTCAGATACTTGGTAGAAGAGCAGTGTCACTGTTAGTCCACATCTCATGAACTGCTTTCGAGCTGCCCACAGCTAAGTGACACTTGAATCCCAGTGGCAAAATAACGGTCCTGCATAGTTATACAACTTCCTGACTTCTAGTGTCACCATCCATCCGTACTCTGCTGCAAGGAGATCATGCTTCGTGTGTAGCCCAGTGGCACTAAAAGAATAGGGACCGATAAGGTGGCTCAAAAGGGGGAATGCTTCCCTGCTCTGTAATGTTACTTTTGCCCTGTCTGGTTGGAATGAGCATTTTGGTTTGTGATTACGTAATTCTAGACAAAGAAAGAACAAGCCATTTAAAAAAAAAAAAAAAGACTGAGGGTTTTGGCCTCAAAAACCTTCTTGTCAGACTAGGGTGTTTACTTTCCTTAGGAAATGTGAAGTAGTTACTTACACTGTTTAACTAGGACAAACATCCTTAGATACATTTCTTATAGGTGGAGTAACATATAAAGAAAATACCTGCTTATTCAGTCTATTTTCTTTGGGTTTTTGTATTTTCGTTCTTTCTTTCTTTTATTTTTGTATAGAAAACCAAAATTCCTGTAGTTTTTATCATATACACAAAATAAAGGAACAGAGCATGTTCATGGCCTGCATGGGGACATATGAATGACACCACAGTAACACCACATTCAGAGGTGGCTGAACTTCCAGGTGCAGAGTTGGGTCTATTTAACTGCTCCAGGTGTTACATTGGGGCCTGTCATTCTTACTTTCATTGTGATAGTCCATAAGATAACACCTCATTTAATAAAATGATTGAGATGCTTGTTATAGTTTAATTAGAGTATTAACAGTTGGATAGAACAGGAACTGACTCATGTATGAGACCCTGAGTACTCATCCCCGTCACTCGTGGCTTCACTTTCAGTGTGACTAAACCCAAGGTCATTTCTGATCTAGAAATCCTTTCTGCTACTGAGTCTGCCCTTTTTTGGGGGTCATAAAGGTTTTTAAAACTTGTTCCCTCTCTTCTTTCATCTAGATTTCTTTTATTGTCTATCCCACTCTTGAAACATTCTTCCAACATAACACTGAAGTCCAAGACCTCTGAAAGCCTGTGGGAAAATCCCTGTGGATTTCAGCAAGTTCAGAATTTTACCTTATATATGTCTCTACATTTCTGTCTCTTTGGCGCGCTGTATGCTATTTGGTGAAGATGTGACTGTTTAAAGCAAAGACAAACTTGACCCCAGGTTAGATCCTGTTCTACCATTCATGTACTAGTTAAATATTGGAGAATACAAAAGTTACTGTAACTGAGCCACGGTAATTGTTAAGCATAACAAATACTTGTATGTTGGTTGTGAGCATTTCTTAGTCCTACTTGTCTAAAAGCTACTTTCAGAAACTAATTCCTGTAGGGTGCAGTTGTATTATGGCAATACCCCAGTTCTTCATGTGATGACAATAGCAGCATCCTTTTGCGCTAAGTCTCCGTGTACCACAAAACTGTGTCCCATCAATTTCTCGCAGGATGTCATTTCAGAATTCTGTAATCCAGAAGGTAGGATCAACCCTTTCTGAGAGCAAACCCAGACTGTGATTCCAAGGATGAAGCAGTTACAGCTAAAATGTAGTATGTAGGAACAGAAATACCACTGGGTTGTCATGATCAGAGAAGAACATGGATGGGAGAGGATATGCCCGGCCAGCAATTCCGTCACCCTTATCTCAGGCCATAGAAGTGTGACAGGAGCAAAAGGGAGAAGACATTATCATAACAAGACTTTTGTAGCTTGTGGGCTGTTCACAAGCAAGACAAAAAAGCAGGGGGAAAGGAGAAAGGGGGACTTACCCTTTTACTAAAAGATCCAAACTGTTAGTGAAAGAGGACAGGAAAAGAAAACTACATTCCTTACCTCGTTTAAGCCAAAAGGAATGACGTAGATGTAAAGTATGAGGTCTTGATTACCTATTTTTAGACAATTTGGTGGGCAAGGAAGAAACCTAAGTAAATAGGGTTTGAAATGCCTGCCATTTGTGCTATGGCACAGTCCTGTAATATATAGACTTGATTACAATGCCTGCATGCCAAGACAAACAAAATAGTGTCACTAAGAAGAAATACTATATTCACAACCAGAAATGCTTGTGAAAAGCTGCTTGTAACCCTGGCAATAAAAGACTTGAAGTGTCAGGCCATGTCAAGGGAAGAGAACTGCCTGTACTCTACTAACCAAATCCTCTCTGTTTCATTTATTCCATTTATTCCTCACGCTCCTGTCTGCTTGCCTTTTTTTTTTTTTTTTGGTATTTCAGCAATCACAGGGTGACAGTCAAACTTAGAAGTACATAGGGACTGTAAAACCTTGTAAAAGGTAATACAAGAGGAACAAACCAACAAAGGGGGAAACTGTCCAAGTTTGTGCCATCTCTGTTATTGTTGTGAACTTGCAGTGGAAGTTCTGTGATATTTTTTTTTTTTTTTCTCTCCTCTGTATATGTATGGAGGGAGGTGGCAGAAGCCTATCAGGGTCAGGCCTAAATCAGCAGCAGGACTAGCTAGATGTAGCAGTAGGACTGGCTCCTGGCTGTTACAGCTAACAGCATGCAGGTTTTTTGCATGATTTCTAAAATTCTGTGGTTTTATGCTAACAGCTGCTCATGAGTAATGTAGCTGTAACTCTACTTCATCAAGAAACTGGTAGTCTAATCTGTCTCTGTCAAGTAATTCCTAGTATGTGATGGGGAAGCAGAACTGATGCATGAACAGTCTTCATTATATTTTTGATAGTTCCAATTCAGTTTGACCCTAGACAGTGCAAAGGTCATTGGAATACTAATCTGGGGATTTTGCTTGTGCTTTTAAGATCCTGCTAGAGGTTGCAGTCACATTAAACTATAACTTTGCCTTAAGGTATCTTGACTCAGCATTGGTCGTTCCAAACAGTGCCATACTATCAAAAGATGCAATCAGTCTTTGGGTCCTACCAGATCAGAGAGCAGAACTGCCTGATAGTAAGGCTTTATGGAAACGTCTTCTGCAAAGGAAAAATAAAAGTACATTTCAGGAGAGTTTGGTACCCCCTTCTAAACTGCTAACCATTTTGCAGAATACAGGCTAGACTTTGGAGAAGTCTCATGAAGCATTACTGTAAACTCATTAAGTGTCGGACTACAATTAGTGAGACCACGCACAAACTCACCTTTGGAATCTTACGATCTCAAGCAAAGCAATAAGCAGGGTTAGAAAAGATTATGCTTGCACTGATATCTTATCACTGAACATTGAACTCCTACGTCTGGTGGCACAAGAGAAGTTTATATTACTGAACTGCTTGTACTCCCTTACAAATACCAGTCATTGCAGCAAGGCCAGGTGCATCTAATGACCTGAGTAAAAGTTTGAATGCGGCAATTCTCTTGAGTCACACACACCTACATGCACCATACTGGAATGGGTGCACCTACTTGCTGCTTTGGCCAGCTTTAGAAATGGTAGGAGACAAGAAACCTATTTGTCTTCTTGTAAAGAGCTCCCACTCATATTAGTCCTCAGGCAAGCATAGGGTCCTGCTCTTGCACAGCAGTGCGGGAAAAGAGGATGTACTCTCAGTATCTGCAAATAGCAAACAGCCTTGTGTCTCTGTGCATAAAAAAAAGTAGAAAAGCATGACTGGAGCTTAGGGCTTCCTCTTTGTCACATTGCTGTTATCAAAGATGTTGGGGGCATGGGAATGACTTCTGCATTCAGTAGATGGCCTTAGGTCACTTAAAGGCCTAGCTAAAGTCACTTTTGTTTTGCTTATTTTCTTTGGACCAGCTTATCACAGTCATTTAAGTACTTGAATCCCATTCATACCAACAGGAGTTAGGAACCTGCCTGTCTCCAAGATCTAGAGTTTAATTTCATTTTTAAAGCGACATGAGCACTTAAGAGGAGCGTACACAGGTATCTGCCTGAGCAGCAGTGATTGTGGAGAACCCTTATCTTCTACTGTTCCCATTTCTGGCTGCCCTTGATGGAGACAAGTAGCTGGACTTCTTGAGACACTAAAGTCTGCACACCTCTCTAGGAGCCCAAGTTCAGTGATGCTTGGAATTGTAAATATGCAAGTCACTTCTGAAGATGCTTCTTTATGTAATATGTGCTCTCTGAGCATCCATGAAAGCAATGGACCTGTTACAACAGTACTCTGACACATGAAAGATGCTTTATGCTAAGGCTTCAGGAGGGTTGATCGGACAGTCCTCTGGGACTGTACCACCAAAGAATATTTACGGCATGTATTCAGCAATATTTGTTAAGTCAGGCTACCGTTGAGTAAAGCAGCATTTAGAGGTACTCCTTGCTGCCTGCAAATGGCTGCAGCTCTCAGTATCAGTGAAACTGGGTCACTTCATAGCAGCTAAGAGTACAGCCCTTGATTATTGCTGCCTGTCTGTCGCAGGCTGCTCTTGGCAAGTGACCTTTTTCTTTTGCCTGTTGGTCTAGACATTACAGTAGTGGAAACTGCCTTAATTTTAAGGAGTTCATTTTTCCATAGCAGATTTAGACGTAGCTTGCATTTGACAAGAAACAGGACTGCTAAAGCTATAGTTCGCAGTCCTAGAAATACAAGTGCATAGCATGACAAAAAAGTGTATTTTTTTTCTCTATAGGGATGAGGCCTGTTCTCGCCTTTCTATTTTTGTGTTTGTTTTAAAAACACTTCATTCACAGTCACAGTGGATTAGCCTGCTTCGAAAAGGAAGCGTAATATGAATGGATTTACTGTACAGCAATGCAGTCAGCACATCAGAAGCCCTTTCTTAAGCAGACCTCATTCACAGCAAAGTTGAAAATTTTAGCAGGAGCAATACTGTGAATCATTTGGTGACAACAAATCTTCGAAAATGCTGAAGGATCCTTGGAGTAGATCTCAATTCCTTCAATGATTCTCTTTTAAAGGAATTTTTTGATCCAAAGGGTTAAGTACAAAACAACTGGAAGCGTACACTCTGTTTAACATACAGCCCGCAGTAGGTAGGGTAATGAACGCCCTTGTCCTATGGACTTTACATCCAGTTAAAATGCTTAGGGTAATAAACCAATTTTTAGTGTTACAGAAGGGCCTAGTTTACAAGCAGATGTCTCCTCTTTTTTCTGTCTCTCCCTGCTTATATTGCTTTATCTTGTTTGCAGCCCAGAAGCTGCACAAACCAATCTCTCACGCGATCAAGAATACAGTTGAAGTTGTATTTCAATCTGAGACTAAGCACAGTAACCATAACCTGTTAAAACGTGCCCCCACACTCTCCTTCTCCCTTCTCCAGGGGTACGCTTCCCTAGAAAATGTTAGCTTGCCAAAATTGAGCTCTTCTGGGAGGCTTGTTGACTTTTGGTCAGTGGTGCCCTGTGGTATGGAGAAGACCCTGACCGAACCTGGCAAGCCTCATCTGCCAGCCAGGCCCTGCTCCCCTGGAAGCGTGTCCGATTCATAGGCAGCTTGCTGCCTTCCCCCGCTCCCCCCGCCGCCGCCCCCAGCCTGCTGAGGACTGGTAGGAGCCTGGAAACGTTCATTCCCAAGCTTGTTTTTCATCAGTAAGCTGGACTCTCAGGGCATCCCAAATTGTGGCTCCTGTGTGGTATCCCAGATGGTAACACTAAAGTGACAGAAAAGGGTGACTTTCCCTTCTACGGAGAATTTTTGGAGAGACCTAGGGGAAGAAGACCATGCCCCAGTTTAACCAAGTTCTAGATTTAAAAAAAAAAAAAAAAATTAAAAACCCCATACTTTCCAAAGCTGAAGATACCAGACAGAAATAAATTGGTGTCAATACTGAGGTCCTATGTCTACACAGCTATGGTTTCTTGACAGTTAAGTTGTGCTTGTTTCCCCAGAGCTGCACAGAGGAGGGTTAAATTTGGGAGCAGAGGTGGTGGTTGTTTGGGGTTTTTTTGTTTTTTGTTTTGTTTGTTTGTTTTGTTTTGTTTGGTTGGTTTTTTTAAGGAAACTTTGTCTGGGAGAAGACGGCTCGCAAATGCCAGAAAATGGAAAACTGAGAACTCAAAACACAAGTTTCAGGATTCTTTCTTTCCATCCTTCCCCCCCTGCCCCGCCTCCTGCTCTGCTCCTTCAATTCTTAAGCATTCAACATCCGATCTCCTTTCATTAAGTTTTTAATTGCTTGCCTGAGGGAAAGAGGTTAGGTTTTCCATCTGCTTTTTGATTTTGATGTACTGCAGTTTAATCACAGTGAGATCATATTTACTCTAAGGCTATTGTTTGCATGCTTTATTCTGGGCCTCCCCCCTCCCCACCCCCCCCACCCCCGTTGATGTCACACAAGGCACACAGCCCTGAGACAGTTTTGAAAAGGCCTTTTAAAGTCATGGAACTCGATCACACCCTTCCTTGGGTGGGGGGAAAGGAAACTGGTTACGAGGGTAAAACATACACAGAAAGCTTTGCGAGTTAGGTGTGGTGGAATTTCCCAAAATATTAATAGGTCTTCAAGGTAAGTCAGGGGATATGGTCTGTATTCCCAGAAAGAGCAAAGAAAATGGTATTTCAGCACTCCTGTAAAACCCCAGAAACTCAGGGCAGGAGGATAAGATCAGGATATGTCATCAGTGTATCCCTGCTCTGCTTCACTGTAAATGTTACTGTCGCTAACCGTATCTGCCTTCTGCGATAGCTTCAAAACAGGGTGGGTGGTCTCACAACACAGAAGCAGTGTGCATTAATCTCAGGGGTGTTCCCCAGGGCTGAGCGAAAGAGCATTACCTCAGATATGCCCTTTTCTAGCATAGCTATGACCTGTTGCATCTCACTGCACAGACTCCAAACAGAAGGTTGCTATGTAGTAAAAGGGAGTTGCCACTTCTGTTAAAACTCCCCCTACAAGTTCACCGAGCACCTCAGAGGTTTTGTGTGATGTAAACAGTGTTTGTGATACAATACATCCATCCTTTACTGCATCAGAAATGGAAGGGGCAAATCAGCTCCGTATTTGACCTCAAATTATATTTCTATGATTACCTTTGTAATGGCCAGGAAATCAGAGCAGCACCTCCGTACTTCACCTCCCCTCTAACTAAAATAAAATAAAACGAGCCAAGCCAAATACGAAAACTCAAGACGCAAAAGAGTATCATCCAAACGAACAAATTGAAGCCTAGCTTATTGTCTTTCTAGCCAATGTAGAGTTATCATTTCGTTGTTCTTAGAGATAGATAGAGAGCCAGAAAACTTTCTTTTCAACTCACTTGTCCAGTTTGAAGCGTCAGGCACAGTAATAAGCTGATGCACTCAGTGCAGAACAACGAAATGTTTTATTCACACAGGCCAAAGCTTCAGTTAGGATCTCTTGCTCTAACATTTGTTTTTGCACTTTTCCCTTTTTTTACTTCCCCACCACCTTTTTTACCTTCCTAATTCTTTTGGATTCATGCGTTTGGATTCTTTCCCAAGTTGCAGGTTCATCACTGTGCCTCAGTTTTGCAAAGTATTTTGCAGACTGCCTGCAGAAAAATGGCTGCACAAATACCTTCTATTTGCTTAAAATGGAACAGCTATGCTGAAACAAAAAATATTCTCAGACCAGAGAGCGTTCAGTCTCTTACATGTTTATGTTGCATTTGAATCCCAGTCTTGGGTGAACTGATGGACCACATCAGCATCGTGAGCAGGAGTGTGAAATGCCTGCATCCTAGTCCATCCGCTCACTGCCTGGTTACAGTAGTGTTCCTGCAAAAACCGACAGTGAACATATCCCGAGCATGACAGCCATAATGCCTACTTTGTCTTACCCAAGTGTGAATCAGTAAGGAGGGAACATTCCCATTTTTCTCCTTAATTTCTGCATAACTGTTCACACTACAAAAAAAAAAATCCATCCAGAACAAACTTTGAAATTCAGGCCAGAGGGGCTGGTACAGCTTGGTGGAACACTGAAATAAGACACTTGCCTTTCTCCCCTGCAGACCCGAGGTTTTCCACATCACAACCTCTGGCCAGCTTGCCGTACTTTAGCATAACCGACAGCCTCTGTTCCAGAGATGCATGGGACTAGACCAGAAGGATACTAAAGGTGGATGAAGATAGGTCCTCCTTAAGGCTCTGCTCAGGCTGTTAACCTTATAGCTCATTCTCTTGGCTGTAAAAATCAGCCTTCCAAATCTGTGTGTGGAAAACTGCCTTCATTTCCACCCAGCAGGACTCTTAATTGTTTAGGCTAGAAACACTTGACTAGAAAATTAATCTGCATTAAAACAAAACTTGTTTTTTGGTGGAAGAAAGCAAGAGAGTACTTAAGAAGTGGAATTGTGGGCTTTGCGTGTGAGAGTCAACTGAAACATTACTATGCTGAGCTTTTGCCACCACGCTCCCTCTTTCACCATTAGCTGTGAGCCAAGGAAGCTTACAGTTCCCAGAGCCATCAGGCAGACCCACACTCTGAACTAGATGCTGAGAGCCTTTCAGAGTCCTCTTGCTGAAGTTGTGGTAATTGCAACACCCTGGTAGTACAGCAAGCTCTTTCATATATGTTGTGGTGGCACTCCCTGTCTCCTCTGCATAGTTATCGACTTAAGATAAAAAGTAAGTACCTGCACACAGCTTGTTGCTGGTGATTAACTATTACGGGTCTGCACACATGTGGGGGCTGTTACAGCCAAGCAGCAAGGTGCCATTTTGCAGTCCATTCCCCATGTCAGTGCCCACAGGGATATGTCTAAGAACATGCTGGTGCAGCTTTGTGTGTTCTAAATACAGCCTTTGCTGTTCGCACTGCCTTCTTCCAGGTTTCAGGAGACCAGCAATGGACATTTTTTCAAGGCTGAATGTCTTCCACAATAACCTCTGACAACTTTTATTAAGTAGCCTTCATGAAAAGTTGCTTATTATAGATAGACCTGTTACCTACTGTGCCTCAATAGTTTCTTCCCTTGCAAAGACAGCACAATAAATTATTTAGTTAAGGGGCAGTGACAGCGAGAAACAGAAAAGGAGACGGGAGCTTAAAAGCACCAACGTTAAACTGTCCAGTGACTCTTGCACCAAAGCCCTTCCGTCAGAAAGCACAACAGAGCCTGAATGTCTCTCTCTTCTACCAGTACTGCTTGTAGTCAAACTATTTCTTTCAAAATAAAACTCAAGTCTTTACTGGATTTTCAGGTCAGTTCTTCAGTCTCATAGGCAAATCATTACTATCAGGCCTATTACAACCACAAGGGTACGTAAATGCTTAAGCTTACTTTGGAACAGCAGCAATTCCTTTTAAAGAAATGTAAAGCAGAAAAAAAGGGTAATGAATACCAAAAGGAGAAATATTGTGTGATGGATAATTAAAAGAAATCCAACCAAAGTGAAGCTACTGGTTTGTGTATAGACACTCCTTTGGGGTGTCTCCCCCCACCTTTCCTTCCTTTGTTCCTCCCTTCCTTCCTTCTCCTAGGCTAGCTAAAGATAGGAGAGAAGCCATTTTGCATTTTAAGAAACCCTTTGTCTGACGTAATAGAAAGAAGGGGTCCCACCCTTTTTCAGTTTAAGGGCAGAGGCTATTTCCCGGGTTCTATTTTCACATAAACTTTACGCATAGGAAGCAATATTTAAAAACAAGGCAACGCAGAACAAAACAACATGCCCCACCAGCCAAGCACAGACCAGGGATCGGTATCCAGAAGCCTGCGTGCTCTGGAACATCCTCATATTGCACCTCTGAGGGAAGTGACTGAAATTCTTCGAGCTTATGGTTGGTTGAACCTTTTCCTCGAGTGTTCATTCATTGCAGAGCTGGCTGAGGAGTCCAGTCGGCAGCGCTGCCCCAGGAGCTTGGCACTGTGACACTTAGCCCTTAAATAGTCCATTGTATTTAATCTCATAGCATGTCATTTATTATTCCTGTGTTTGCTTCCATGGCTGTGGGCACCTCACACGCTCTTGTTACCCACGTCACTGGATGTGTTTACTCTAACAGAAAGAGTAGATGTTTCCACCGCTCTCTTTAACTCTTGCCTCTTCTCTCTTCTGCCATTCAGCCTCATCAACAAACAGCCTTTTCATCCTCCAAGCCACAAATTACAGAATTCAAGTTTCAAATTACAGAAATCAGTTCCCTTAGCTGTGTAAAAGGAGAAGCTGCTGCCCAAGCATTCACACGCCATTCAAAGATTCTCACACACACACCACCCGAGTCTTTAACTGCTCGGACCAGGGTCCCTTCACAGCAGGTGACCCCAGTGGGCTGATGGGTGCCCCTTTCGAATCCTCACACACATGCTTGTTCTCTCCTTCTTCAGACCTGACCCTAGGTTTCCTACTGCAGAGTCTCAGGTATCAGACTTTATAAAAATAAGAAATTTAATTGAAAGGTACAGCAGCAAGGTCAGCCTGGGCTGGGTGCCTCCAGAAAGGGAGGGACCTCGAGCAAAGAAATCCCTGGGTAACTGTACCCTTGCAGTCTGTAGAGCCGCCCCTCATGCATCTTTTAATCCAGTGGCAATTTTTGGTCTGTGGTCTTCTAGCACCTTATTGGATTCTTTTTTTTCTTGTGTCCAAGCAGGCAGGCCATTGACTGCCCTTATCTCATTGATTTGCGATCTCTGCTGATGGCTGTAGCCTTCTTATCTTCTGGTTTATACTTCTTGTGCACCTGCACTCACTAGCAGAACATGGGGAACTGAAAAGTCCCAGACTTAGGGAAAACACTACCAAAATATTGCTGTATTATCAACTTTTTCTTATACTAAAAGACTAAACACAGCACTGTACCAGCTGCTAAGAAAATCAGTAAGAAAATTAGGTCTATTGCAGCCTAAAAGCTTCAGCAAATCTAGCTACTCATGCTAAGTAAAGCTAAGCAAACAGCATAAATCATACCATATTATAACCCTAAGTAATTTATTCTAATTAAAACTTACTTATTTAAGCTGAACAACTGATATCTCTCAACAGCTGCAGGGAAGGTCAACCTAAACCGATCATATTTTTCAAAGTATTTTCATGTATCTTTATTCAGCTGCAGGCATGTTAACTGTCATTTGCAGTCATTTAAGGAGAGAGGAGACACCTTTGCCTGCTCTGCAGTAGACCTCATTTATAGCCTGTAATCCCTTCAGCATTTGACAAGACAAATAGTTTACAGTGTCTTATTTTTTTTGCTTCAGGTTCTCCAAGTGAAACAGCTGACAGCTTTCAGGGCTGCATCTTTTGCTCTTAGCCAGGTTTTACTAGGACATGCATCCTGGACACAAAAGAGAGAAAAATCTAAGGTGTGCAGAGAATATGAATTACGCCTTTCCGGGGTTTATCTAATGGACTTGCAGCTGGCATTAAAGGAAAATTCAGGTGGAATTTTTAACTCCCAGGTTCACTTTACCTAGAGAGAACTTGAAAGCTTTACTCTTGTGTCAGCCAACGTAGAAAGTTTGGACCATGGTTACTGCAATCTGCATTCAATCTAGAGAGTATCCATTTCAGTTTTAGTTCTTTTAGACAGAGTTTCTGACACAAGGCATCAACAAAGTCTGCTGAGCCTTTTCCTGCAGCACGTTCCAGCTGAAATCCCAGGCAGCAGTCATTAAGGTCAGGCTCCCTTTCTCTCTGACCTGCCAGTGACTGGGGTAGCACTTTATTTAACAGAAGACTGAAAAACTTCCTTTTTTAAAATGTGATTTTACAGAAGATGCTTTCTACTGCACTCGAGAGTCCAAGGTTAAGAGGAATTTAAGCTTCTTGAGAACAAATGGTTTTTTTTGTTTAGCCTGTACAGAGTGTTAACAGAGTGGGGACCTGACCCTAGCTTCAACTTCCAAACATCCCAATGTGACTAGCAAGGCTTGAAGATACAAAAGCTGAACTGAATCTTTCCAGTCAACAATTAGTTGTAGAGAAGCACTCATTAATTGAAGTATGGCTGCTGTAACATAGAGGGCTTAGGAGAATGGAGCTGTATATAGATCATGCATACTTTCAGATTTTGAGGAGAGCGCCACTGCACCTGTAATGCAGCTAATTTAATTGGACCAAAGGAGAGCAACAGAGACTCCCATCCTTAATCTTACTGAAAGAAGGCGGTAGCTGCCAGTAAGTTCATTTTATGAAGCACAGCTGATTTCTATGGCAAACGAAAATTTTCCCTATAGGATCAGATCATTTCTCCCCTGCCATTACAGAACTTGAATTTGTAGTTCTGAATCTGTTGCTCTCCTTTTTTTCCCCTCTTTGTATTAGAAACATAAAGGGACTTCTGTGCAACTTGCCAGTTGCCAAAACAAGCTGCAAGCCAAGTTTCACATCAGCCCTTTCTCTATTGCCAATTCGTTTAGGAAATAGACGAGGGGTTTTTAGCACTCAGTCATACAAAGAGGTCACTGCTGTGCCTCTGCCTTCTCATATCAGATGTTAGTGCTGCTTTGGTGCCTCTTTCACAGACAGATGAGTGACAGAGCCATGCCTCTAAGAGCAAGTCCAATTAGTTACAGATAACCCTCACCAGCTGATGAAACCAATGAGAGGGAGTGTTGCAAGGTGCAAGCTATGATGCCCACAGTATCCAAAAGCTATTATAATTTGACAAATCAGTTCAGATAAATCCCACAAGTGTTGGTGGATGTCTTTGATCAGGAATTCTTTCTGTGTGTGGAAAAGTAGAGACTACCGTTTTGATCACCCCAGCAGGTTAGAGGTACCCCCGTGGTTTTCAAAAAGTTTTCCTGATGACAGTCTGCGGTGACAATTTCAGTTTTCTCAAGACTGACTCAGCTGACTAATGAAAGCAACGTGACACTGTTCCTGAAGCTCATATTAAGAAATCCTGTGAAGGAAGACTGAAATCAGGGAAATACTCAAGACACAGAAGGTTTGCGTAGCAGGAACAGTGCCGATGTTGCTGGCAACAAGCAACAGGCTTAGTGTTTATGGTCCCAGTGCATATTTGGAGGAATATTTTGCCTGCTTCACTGTGCCATCAGTGACTGATGCTGGTGGCATGGCTCTGGGCTATCTAAAAGGCCTTGGGGAAACTGCTGTGAAACAAGTGGGAACCAGTTAGTATAATTCACATGGTGGTGCCTGAGTTAACACTGACAATGAGAATCTGAAGCTATTTGCAGCAAAGAAGTTCTTGAAGCGCATCCAGAAAGTATTAACATGCTGCATGCCAGGTGGTGAGAAGGTCACTGGGACAGAGATAATGAGCAACTGGGAAAAAAAAATTCACATGGGAACTTTTATCTGCTCTAATTCTACCACCATTCCAGCTTTGTTCTGAGAATTGCTTTACTGTAGAAGCTAATCAGGCTTTTCAAATACCTTTAATCACCCAGTATAGAAGAATAAGCATTTATCATTGATTTAACCTGCTTGTTTTGTGATCCCTCCCCCCCATCTTCCCCCTTCTTTAAACAACATTCTCTGTAAAAGTCTCCTTTAAATAGTCAACTGCCCAGGCTGAGCGACTTATGTTCATAGATTTTGCCTGTGAAAGACACATTACAAAGAATGTAGACAGACAAGAGATTAACTTGAACTTTTATATTGACTAGACAGGAGCTTTTCTTTTCGGAGCTCCTTGGGCTCAGCTGAGCAGCCAGGTCAACATAGCAAGAGCACAGATGTAGCGTACAAGAAGAGACCACTGGCTTTGACCATGCCAAAGAATAATTTTACAGTTCTGCCACGGCATGGACAAAATTGTACTCTCCTTTATCTCTGTTCGCATTTCTTAGTGTTGTTAACTGATAAGCTGAGTAGACATACATCAGAGACAATGGTGGGCCCTAGTGCTGCTGTTTACATGGGAGTTCAAAATGGCAGTCCTGCTTTTCCAAGCCAAAACTTAATTTATACTGACCTCACTAATGATGCTGATGAAAGTCAAAGCCAGTGTTTCTCATACATTTGAAAGCTAATCCCTTATTCAGAGAACACTGATTTCATACACCCTGTTTCACCACCACATCTTGGGAAAAGAATATTCATCTACTTTTTGTGTGACGTCTGAGCTTCCCCTTTCTCCATTCACCAGTCAGCCCTTCGTACAACCTCCTGGCCAAATACCAAACTTAAGAAAAGTTGAACTGAGCAAGTTCAAATGGAAGTCTGCTGTCTTGATGAAGTAGAGAGATGATGGAAAAACATCATTGTGTGTCAAAGGGAAAAGATATAACAAGTGGGGGATAAAAAAAAAAGGTTTTGATAAGTTAAGGAGGATAAATATGGCAGATAAAACCATTAAACTGTACTTGACATTGTCCCTTTAACAGAGGGAAGATAAATCTTCAAGGGAGCCGCATATCCTATCTTATGGTGGATTAGCACCATCTCAGTTTGTGTACTGCATCCAAATACTTTAGCTAGATCACTCCAGATCCAGGGCTCCCTATATTTTTTTCAAGTGCTTATAATTACTTTATAGCCATCTCTGCTGACTGCCTTCACCAAAAAGCAGGCAGGCATGGAACAGTTGTTGCCAACACATTTGGAAACATCACCAGAGCCAAGAAATTAAGCGTTCACAGCCTCTGTGAGGGGTCCAAGAATGTCACTACAGACAGCCTGCCTACTTTCCATTGAATACCTAAGTTTGGCTGATTATTCAGAACTGAATGTGCCATGCAGGCCTGCAAAGAAAGAGGGAAGGGAGCTGGTTCAGTCTGTGAGAAGAGATGGCACTTATTAATAACACATCTGTACCTCACAGACCACAATCTTACGTTGACTCAGGGTTGGCCTAAAACTTCTTAGCAGAGGTACTGCTGGTAGCAGAGCCACAACAAATGGAGGTCAGGGCAAGCTGCAAAGAATGCCTGAAACACTAGGCAAATCCTTGGGAGTAGACCTGTGTAAAGTTCCCTGTGTTAATTTTACTGCTCCGCTTGACATGATTAAGCAAAATGCATGTAAGAATGCTTAAGCTATGTTGACACAGGTCAAAGACACTTCTTGGCTGCCCTTAGACTCCTCCCAGATTACACATAGACACACTCTGTGGTAATGTTTGGTACCTAAAGTCTTAAGCTCTTTGACATAAGGACAGGCCCACATAGATTGGCACAGCTTTCCCAAAGGCAAAGGCATGACTCCAGCTAGGTCACTGAGCACCTTATTTTTTAAATAATGTTCACTTCAAGATCTTTCTACAGAGAGTGGGACACTGAGGAACCTTGTCCTTTGAGGTTGGTTTTGAGGCAACAGGGGGAGGAAGCTTTTTACCTATTAAGCTAGTGCTGTGTTGCACTGTCACCAAGGAAGTTTACAGATAGAATGAGAAGGCACAGAGCTACATACCAACATGAGGATCATCGTTCAAAAACTGTGACATTTTGTCAATTGGTATTTTAGGCTTTTTTTTCCTCACCATGTGGTCTACAAATCCCTGCCTTTAAGGAGCCTGCAGGTGGCAACTAAGAAAAGCCACCCACTGTCTCTACGTTCAAGGGATCTGCACCTCTACTGGAAAGTCTTTTAGGACACTGCAAATGTAAAAATGTTTGGAAACAACTGCTTTGGATTATGTCCCCGGGAGTCCGGTTCAAGTTTTATTTTAAATATCAGCTAGCTAGCTGTAGCAGTACACCGAGCACATTGATTTCCCTATCAATGTCAATAGATCAAGGTACAAGCCCCCAGTCACAGGAAGAGCATCTCAGTGCCAAGAGCAGAACTCTCCTGACTCCCGTCCAGGTGAACAGACCATATAAAGAGCTTCTATCTGACCTAGTGTTACCAGAAGAGTTCTCACTAGCAGTGCTGCTAACACATAAGCCTCTCATTTCTCCAAACTGGGACAGAGGAATCCTGTGCTACATTATTTTCTGTGTTATTTTTGTTTTCTGCACGCTTCTTTTTCAAATTCAGTTCTTACTTCTCACCACCTAGAATGTGCTTGACGTTTTAGAAAAATTCTAGCTTGTTTGTTCATTTGTTTTTCTTGCCCTTCTTTCTCCACAGAATCTTATGGCAAGAGCCCTGTACGATAATGTCCCTGAATGCGCAGAAGAGTTGGCCTTCCGCAAAGGAGACATTTTGACGGTGATAGAACAGAACACTGAAGGTCTTGAAGGATGGTGGCTCTGCTCCTTACATGGCCGGCAAGGCATCGTTCCAGGCAACCGTGTGAAACTCCTGATAGGTCCAGTGGTACAGGACAGTCCTCCTGGACAAGATATGTCCAATTCAGGATTGATGCATCAGTCCTTCAACCAGCAAAAGATCTACCAAGTGCCAAGTTCACATGCCTCAGCACGGGACCCTGTCTACCAAGTGCCACCTTCCCACCTGAATCAGGGAATTTACCAGATACCCACTGGTCACGGACTAGTGGGACAAGATATTTACCAGGTGCCACCCTCCATGCAGAGATCTATTGATGGTCCAGCTTTGACTAACAAGGTGTGTGCATTTGCTTTCATGTCATAGCTCCAAAGTAGGACACTTTGTGTTGACAACCAATGAAGTGGTTAATGTCTAGTGATAGCCTGTAGGCTATATATATATATATTTATACTTCCTGTATCTTAACTATATAAAGTTACAGCAGTAACTTTACTGCTGGAGGAGAAAAAGAAATGTCTGGTTCTCAAGAGCTTGCTTAATTTGCAACTGATATACACAATAGAGCATTTTGGAGCTGTTCTACTGCAGCTGCTAAAGGTGGGGGGAAGTATGTGATCTCGTGTCCTCACAGGCTCCCCAGGGAGGCTGAAGCACATGTGGCCTGTGGCAGTCTTGCATTATATACTCAAAAGAGAGCTGCTGTGGTAAGATTAACTCTCCCACAAATTAATGAACAGTTACATCATCTGCCCAAGTAATTTTTGTTTAATTAAAAATGATGTACTGCCTTGCGGCAGAAGTCCCAATGGATCTGAACTACAAAGGGAAAGCAATGATTGATGAGACAAGGGCCATACTTGGAAGAGTGAGGGAACAAGAAGATGATAATGAGGGATGTTTTGATACCAAACCTAAAGTTTGTAAGAGTGCACCTGATGTTTATCTACAGCTAAATTTCTTGATTGAAAGTAAGAGCTGCAACAGCTCTATGGTGCACCCATTGTTGCAGCAGCTGAGAGCTCCCAAAGCTCCAGTGAGAGGCACTGTGTTTATGTGGGTCCCCCTTATTCCTGCTGTCCCTCTCAGGCCCTCCCCATTTCCTGTTACTCCCTCATTTTACTTTCACAGGATACCTGCCTGATGGCGCACAGTACCAGCTACCCTGGTGGCAGTGCCTTGGTGACTGAAGAGAGTTAGGAAGGGTGCCTGAGGTAGGAAGGAGATTCTCCTGGCCTTCCAGACCCCTTATTGCCAGGCCAAAAAGAAGTTCCTACAGTGCCCCCATTCCCAGCTTAACAGCTCCAGCTATTAGCATTTGCCTTACATTTAGAGCTTAAAGCATGGTATTTATATCCAAGTTATCTGAGCAGATGTCTGTGTCATGAAGTTCCTGACTGGTTTAAGCTTTCATCTCTTAATTTAGATCGTCAAGACTGTCTGTTTCGGGCTTTTCCCCTGCCTCACCCTCAACTCGCCTTTTTCATATCAGGCCTTTGGAAGGCATCTTCTAATGCTTTTATTTCCTTGTTATAAGTTAATTTTCCTTGATAAGAATAAATGAATTTTTTTTTTCTTTCTGAGCAAGAGAAAAGGATCTTTTAAATCATTCCAAGTCAAGTTATAAAGAGGTTCGTTTGCTCAGCTTTTCCACAGTTATGCTTTGTAGGGTGTGCAGGATGATAAAATGAGAAAATTGCACTTGCTGTACAGGTAGAGATGGGATCTTTGTTGGAGCAATTATGTGAGTTTTCTTGAGAAATCTCACATCTTTTCTCTCCTTTCACTATACACTACGTATAGTGAACTTTTCAGGGGCACTACAGTTTACCTATCCACAGTAGCATTTAGATACCTTCCAAGGTAGTTAGTGAACACCTGGTAGATAGCCTATTTATGCGACAGCACAGAAGACATCACATTTTAGTGTATGTCTGCATGAAACAGTACAGCGCTATGCAGAGATGCCTCAGCTAGCCAGCTTGGGCCACAGGAGATGCACCATACTGCAGAGCTGCACTGAAGTCTGTCGGAAAGCCCAAGATGATAGCTCGGAATAAGTGCTATGTACTTTAATTGTAGGATCTTACCTGCCTAAACGACCATTAGCCTAGTTTCCTTAGCATAATGTGCATCTGTGTGCTCTGAACAGTGTAAGCCCGAAAGGAAAAAAATTCCTCCCACTGCATGCAAAGTCTCTTCTCCCTCCCCCCACCTTCCCCAGCTCCACTGAAACTAATAGGACATTCTGCACAAACCTGGTTGCTACAGGGACTGTGTTAAAACCCTAGTTACCCTGAAAAAAATAAAACAAAGATTTCAGTTAAGTGCAAACTTCTTGATGACATGCAAAAATCAGAGCCACTAAAGCACCTGTTTTCTCTAAGTTTCTGCCTAGAAATTTTTCAGCAAGTTTGAATATGCATTTTTCTGAATTCAAGTCACCTTTAGAAAATCTAGACCATTTATTTGGCTGACTTATAACCTGTTTCATTTAATTCCTTGCAACCTATGAAAGGTCAGCTATGCTGCATAAGAACAAATAGCTACGCTGCCAACTATAGAATAAACTAAACATGCACATTAATAAAGCATTTTACCCTCCGCAAAGTAGCTACCAACCTGCTTAGCACTTACCAATTCTTGTTACTTAGGACAGGATTGCTTTAACCCTGACTTTATTTTGCCTAAGAGCCCTGAGACTCAGCATTCACTGTGTATTAGTGGCAGGCTTGCTGGATGGCAAACCTCATGGCAGTGTCCTGCTTGGATCAGAGGCAGGCACGTCTCTGATCCCTTGGAACTGCTCAGTTTTACACTAAAAAGAGACCATGGGATTGAAATTATGATAGACAAGAGAGTACTGTAGGGTTATTAGTAACAGAACAGCCTGAGGTAAAACATACTCCGTTCTTTATCATCTCAACCTTGCAAAAACTGATTTCTACTGCTACAGCTACAACTATATGCTAATGCCCTTGTGAAATAAAAGCCTAATTAAGGGGAAGCACTTTGGCAGTTGTCTCCTTTGTCTGAGGAAAGCGTCCTCCAAATTCTCTTTCTCTAGGGATCGGTAGAAACAATCCTTAGTATTAAGGAAAGCTGGAAATCTTGAAGATTTGATTTTGGGAATATTTCCTTTGATGTCTAAAACTATGAATCTCTTTTCTCAGATGTGTGACACCTTGCCCCCGTGGCTTAAGTGAGCCACTCTGCCTTCTTCCATCACCCGAAGCGGCTGGTTAGCAAGCTGTGCGTTTTGGCAGTTTTGAGGATGTTGAAGGGTTTTGCTATGCAGTCATCCTATATGTAAGCCTTCTCACTTCCCATAGCAGTAGCAAGAGAAGACCATGTCTGATAGACACCATTCTAAGCAGGACCAGCAGCGGTTTCTATCCCATCCATTTCTGTGCACGTTTGCCTATTTTCCTTGTGCAAATGTGTGGTTTGGCTGCCATACAGGTTTTACAGGCAAAGCTTAGGAACTGCTGTCAGGCAGGAATTGTCTAGCCTAAAGCAACAGTAAATCAACAGCGGGCACGTTATAAAGCTGTGCTGAGGTAAGGCATCTCATTAGCCAGAAAGGCAAAGCAAGTCAAAAAGGAGTCCTGAGGCAGGTAATTATAATGATGAATTGATTCTGGCTGAGCCTGTTGTTGACAACAGAGGTGTATCAGCTCCTTCTATCAAATAAAAATACCACCTTCTAAAACTCACCCTATAAGTGACAGAGATAATGAGGGATGGTTTAAAATTAGCTTTGGTTAGCCCCAAGCTTTTATAGCTGTGCTGCAAGTTTAGTCACAAAGCGGTTACACCCCTAAGTGTAAAGGATGTCCAAGGAGCATAAAGATAAAAAAGCTGCATCTTAGAATTTATTCCTTCTTTCCGTGCTCTGCCTTCAAATTTACTCTTTTTTGCTGCAACCAGCAAAGAGAAAGAACCTTCAGACAAATCTGACATTCAGGAAACCTGGGTTTTATCCTTTCTGGAGTTCTGCATGGTCTTGAGTGGTGTTTTTGCGCCTCAGCAATCTCATCTGCAAAATATGTGTGGTAATTATGAGGGAACTCATTCTGTACAGACTGCTTTGAGAACATCCTTTGGGAAAGGTGCTGTCAAAGCACAAAGTCTCCTTTGCATCTGTGATTAATCATTAGTTCACACATGAGCTTAAAACTAGGGAAAGCTACATGTAAAAAAGAGTCACTGTTGTAATTTAAACACTCTTTTTCTGGTTCAGTGTTTCCCGTAACTGGTCTGTTGTGCTGTCCCTGCTATCCTGAAAATAACATTGGCCAAAAAATTTAGGGGAAACATTTCCGTGTTGGAAAACAGTTGTGACAAATTTTGAAAGCTTTCTGTAGAAACCAGTAGCTTTCAGGAGAACTTTTGATCAAGGGAAATCAGCACAAAGCAGAATATGAGGCTGATGCACCACAGCTGTTCGACCAGGGAAGAGACTGCACTGCAGGGATTACCAGCTCTGAACTACAGCCCCCACAAGGCACGGACTAACTCAGACAAATAGAGATTAATGCCAACTTGGAACACATCAGCTTTTTTGTTTGCTGGTCTGTTTGAACTAGAATTTTACAGTTAAGGAAACACTCAGATTTCTCTACCTTTTAAAAGTGGATAAAGCAGAAAAGGGAAGGAACTCATATTCACACGCGAACATCCCTGGCCTATTTCCAAGTATAAACATGCCCTTGACAGATGAAGGGTTTCACACCCTGCCATCCTGCAACCTCCGCCTTTTTCAAAAGTTTGCTGCCTTCAGCAGGAGGTCTAGGTAGACCACAGCTAAGGGAACAGACCTTGTTCCCTGGTCTTTATTTATGTTAGAGTCATGTTGGTTGAATCCATGAGAAAGTGGAAACACCACCCCACAAGATGCACCACCCTGACAGTTCTGGCACAGACTTCAGCAGCAGAAGCCAGTTAGCTATGTTATGACGTTTTTCCTTCCAATTAAACAAGTACTGTTTAGCTGGGAGGAAACAAATGGCTGCATGTAACGCTTGTTCCAGAAATAAACCTGCCTTTACATTATTACCTTTTTTCTTGCCTATTTTCACATTTATGAAGTAAGAAGAGATACAAGGATTAACCATAGTAAAGAGTTGTGTGGCAGATATATTTTGTCATCAAAAAGAGTGGGAGCATATCTAGTATTTTGTAGTTTGACGGCAAAATGTATTTACATTCCGAGACAGAATAATGTCCCCATTTACCCTCAAGTCTGAAATACCATGGCTTCCTGTGATACGGTTTACTTAAATGGCCCAAACAATCATCTTATAGTCCCCCTTTTCTTCTGCTTTCACATTACAAATTCTACTTTGGGGATTTGTATCCCCCGTAACAAAATATTGCATTAGTGTTAAAATTGCTGAACACACAGCAAATTTGCTGAGTGCAGCAGGAATGGTAACACATAGCTCAACATTCAGAGCTCTTCACAAAGTGCGCTCTAATGGATGAAATTCTCTTCAATTAAACGCAAACTCAATGGTAAAAACAGCACAGAGCCTTTTCCTTAGACTTAGGAGTTTCACTTGTAACGTTCCATGTGACATTAAAAGGAGAAAAGCCATTTTACTGATCAAAAGTCTGTGCAGTTAATCTATCCTCAGTGGTCTCCATGAAAACCACCGAGTGAAAAAACCCTCATCCACAAGTCAGAGTAAGCAGTAGTTAGTCACTGATGTGATTTGAAGAGAAGCATTTTAAGAAAAAGACTGCATTTTATTAGGCTGAGCAAACATATGAGCTCAACTTTATTCCGTTTCTCCCTAAGCGCAGTGCTCTTTTTAATCAGTTCTATTTGTAGACCAGAAGCATGCATTTTTTCCCTGTAGTATCAGAAAAAAGGCCAGTCCTGCAGTCTCATCCAACAACAAGATTCCCAGGGACACAAATCTGCCTGGTACAGGCGCAAGTGCAGGATCGGATTTCAGCTAAAAATAGAATAATAAAATGAAAAATGGAATCTTACGGGCTCTTTCGTGGTGGGTAGAAACCTAACCGGACCTTTGGTTACATCTGATAACACACTAACTGAATGCTAAATTTGGCTAATCTGATTTCCCTGTAAGTACTAAACTTAAATTTCCCTGTAAGTTTCCCCTGTAAGTACTAAAACCCAAGCACAGCAGTGGAGCATTTTACGAAAATGTGAGTGGAAAACTGATTATTCAAAAAGTGAATATCATCATAAAGAGGAAGTGTGGTTTCTGGAGATAGGATAGATGAAAACAGGTTGCTGACAGAAAACATAGTTCTATTGAAATCTAAAGGCTTTGCAGGCATTCAATGATTTTTGTCAATGTTTTCTTTTAGAGGAAGACTAATTAGCATCAGAATATCATCATTCCACGCCTGGCATGGAACATTTCCGTTTTTCTTTTTTAAATAGCAGTGGTAATATTGCATCAATTTTTTACAAAAAATTAATTAAGCGTTCTCCCAAAAAAGATTGATAGAATGGAATCAAAGTGAAATTAATGTAATTATGTTCTTAGGAAACAGTCCATAAGACAGTCTGTCCCTAATCCTTAAAAGACACTAACATATTCCCATTGGGCCTTACTATCACAACTTTTATGTATGCACAATCAGTCCTGACTGAGGTTTGGTGTAATTATCATATAGATACAGCAGACAATTAAGGATGAAGTTTGTATCTGTTTAAAAGGTGTCTATACCTTCCATAAACTTGCTAAAACAAGCTATGCTAATTGAAACACCAGTTAATAAAAGCACTTGTCTGTACAGCTGCCTCGAGGAACCCATACAGAAATGGCACCAGAATATAGCTTGAGCCAGAGAGCCTCTACAAATCAAATTAAATTGAGCTTCTTCCTGATGGAAGATTTTCTTTGCCTACTTATCTCAGAGCAACATAGTTCCCAACCTAAATGTTTTAGGGACACTTCCATTATTTCTGCCCAAGTGTACCTTTGAGAGCACTCTAGAGGAATTGAAACCCTTGGGCAGTGCTTCATCTCAACGGGTTTTTTTTGACCCCTGGGAAATGCCGATTCACTAAAACTGAAACTGGTGACAGGGAGGGATCTGTTCTCAGAAATGTCTTAAAGGAAGAAAGAAAATATTTGAAGGGAAACAAGAAGTCATGGAAATACCCTTATTCAACAATTCCCAAATTAAGCCCCCCACCCCCCCCTTTTTTCACTAATAAAATTTAATTA
>VYZM01010795.1:228840-241837 GCA_013398915.1 Dromas ardeola | reverse complement strand
AAAAAAAAAAAAGATGCAAAAAATATATGGCAAACTGTGCTAGTCTGCTCACTAGCCCTCAATTGGCAGAAAAAAACACGAGGAAGAGATGTTGATACAAGTTAGAAGTTTCTCAGGCAAACAAAATAATCCCAGTATTACGTGTGAGTGGCCTGGGAGGGGGTAATGTCTGGAGTGATCCATTATGGGAAGCTTAAGGGAGAACTTTCTTAAAAGTTTTGTTTGTAGATACCTTTTACAATGCAGTAAGTGACTCTGTGGGAGGGGAATGATCTGTCATAAATTCCATACATTTTTAGATTCTTTTTTAAAAGCTCTCATGTCTGTAAGCCCTATTAACCCCACACCCAATTCAGCAGGAGTTCACTCTCTCGAGTGAGGGCAGCGAACTGACACAGCGCTCTGGAGACCGTATCGCTTCCAGTTCCTGTCCTCTGATGCGAATTCAAGGAAAAGCAGCTGCAAAAAGTGCTGTCTTCCCCCAGGTGTGGATATTCCTCCCTCACTTAAGGCACGCGCAGTCAGTGCAGTGGCTGGCACTACCAGGCGCGTTGCCTTGGGCTACTCACATTCAATCAGACCTGTACTGTATACTGGTATGGCAGTCACCTCCCGGCGAAAATCCAGTGATTGTTTCATGGTACAGGGCCAGAGATTACACAGCAATATTTGGGCAGCAAGTAAAAGGAAGAAAAGCCTGTGTTGTTAACATAGCAGGGAGGAGGTAGCAGGTTACCATCAGGCACTTTCCCTGCAGACCTCAGTCAAACAAAACTCACTGTGAAATCTGGCCAGGATGCTACAATTCCTTACAGCAAGAACTGTTACAGGATCTTGACTGAGCATTTGGGCAGAAACTCTGTTGTACATCTTGCATAGGTTTCTAAAGACAGGTAACTCTGGTACAGAATTCTCCCTAGCTGAGTACAAAGCCACATCTTGTCGAGGGCTGTGTAATTTGCCATGTTATGCCTTTGGGTTACAGTATTTATATTTTTTTGTTAGAGCTAAATAGCACCAGCAGAGGTTAAGATGTCAGCATTTCCACTATAAACCCAGCTCTTTCTTGGGGTTAGGTAACATTTCTTTTATACCACACTATACTGAAATTCTGCCGTGCAGATGGTATCCAAGACATAAGGCTTATTTTTCACCAAATTTTATTTGAAGTCATTATGGTAGTTAATGGTTTAGAAAATGTCAAAAAATGTAAATTCTAAGATTTTTATATTTTTTCAGATGCTGGTATTGCATTATATACTTCAAGAATGGCTTAACATTTCCTATGTCTTAGCCGCTAATATAGACAAACCAAATGGAGACAGCAGAATTGAATGCCCCACTTTGGAAGGTTTAAGCATAGCCTTTCTATGTAAACAATTTCCAAAGCCACAGCTCACACTCAGTTATTCAGGATGTTGTGCTATGGAGCACAGTATGGAACACAAGGCGTCCTGCCAGAGCAGGTGGGAAATACCTCCACAAGCAAAGGGGTGGACGCCCAGAGCCTGAACGTAGTATTTGAAGCCTCTGTCACTAAGTGGGGACACTCAACACCTCGGCAGGATCAGCGTGTATGTAGCCCTGATCTCAGTGAGTGGATGGTGTAATCATCACCTTGTGTGGTCTGCGCTAATGGGTCATCAATGGGAAGAAGGGACCAAGATTTCTTAGATGTGCTGGAGAATCTCTGCTTGACAAAGAGAAGATACTGTAGCACTAACAAGCAGCCATGTCAGAACTGGTTTGGAAGGAATAGGTGGTGCATTTGTAGCTACGAACAGTCATTTTGCGGTGCTAAACTGACAGAATTATATGTAGACTTGTGTTACTAACATTGCCACATGAAGCATGAAAGTTAATAGTACTGGATTGTTTATACCCTGTGCAGTTACAGAGAGAACATGCCAAGATCCTCAGAGACTTATGTTTCCTCTTTTTCTTTTATCCCACAGGTAATAACTCCAGTCAGGTCAGGACAAGGTTATGTTTATGAATTCCCTTCCAAATACCAGAAGGATACCTACGATATCCCCCCTGTTCGCCCTCTTCAAGGGGTAGGTACCAATAAAACTGCCAGCACTGACAGGGCACAAAAGGTGATGAATTCCTACCAGAAGTTTATGAGCAAAGCAAGTTCTCTCATTTCAGAGAGAAAATACATTTTAATTAGATGCTGTGGCTTATTCACAGAGTGCAAAAGTATTTCAAAATTGTATTTGATGTTGACTAAGATTTGGCAGCACACCAAACGCAAAAGTCCCATTTGTTTTCTGTGTTTTGATCAAAGAGTATATCTAAACAGAATAAAATAGCTGCCTGGGAACAATTTTTTTCTCTTACTTTGTTGTTGCATAGTTGACGGTAATTCAGTCAGTAAAATTATTGCCTAGATGAACAGCTACTACGCAGGGAGTTGTTTTCACCACATATCTACTGCATCATGTCACTGAACTTGAAATATATCTTTGTTCTGGGGAAGCATTCAGTCTGCAAGACCACAGACATCTAGAGTGGATGCTTGCAGGACCTCGTAATTCAACAACCCTGCATCTCTCCACGGCTCTTTGACAGAGCAGCTCCTCTAGGGAACAACATTGAAGCCCAATAGTACGTAACACAGACTGACACGGAATGGCTGGAACTGTTGGAAAGTCTGGGTTAAGAGACATTCAGACAGTGACCCAGACACGCAGAACCCACTGTAATGTAGGACATGCCACCCAGTGGGACACTTGAAACATCTGGCAGCTGTTTCTCTGCTAGTAAGACAACTCATACTGCACCTGATAAAGCAGACAGGTGGTGCTGACAGGGGCAGCCTTAGTTTCAGAGAGTTTAGCGTGTAGAAGTACAAGCTTATTCCTCAGCCACTCTAATCTCTATCAGTAAAGTTGTTACCAGTTTTGGTCACATGAATATACTTCTCCCCTGTTCACCCCAACAGGTATCTGTAGTAGACTGGCCTTGATTTAACTCTCGAGATGGAAGTCAGCCATGACTTCATCTCTCTAGCCTGCTGTCCACACAATTGCCCAGAGGGGACCTAGCAAATTGCATTTCCTTGTAACTGTCAAAAATACCAGGCAAATCCAAGCAGCTCTCCCATATGAAACTGAGTTGAAGAGCTCCCATCACCTTCAGGCTGTTTGAGAGGAAACACGGAAACTAAGAAAACTCGCGTGAGATCAAAGCTTTCCTGAGGTGACTTGTTTCTGTAACCAATTTATTCTTTCTTTAGATATATGACATTCCCCCCACATCGGTTAAGGGGCCCGCGCTTCCAGTTCCCATGGGAGAAGCAAAAGCTTTAGGAGTCTATGACATACCACCTGGCAAAGGGGTAGGTATTACGCTGTTTCCACAAGATCCTGTATTTTCACATCTGACCAAAGACATGTTTAAACAAGAGTTCCTGTATCATCCTGAGGAAAAGGAGAGTCAATACTTTAAAGATTTCCTTAGGTTTTTAAACTGTTAAAACTGGTGCAGTGATGCACTGCATCAAAATTATTAATATTACGGAGTGTGAATTGATAATTAGACCTACATTATCTTTGTGGCAGCGTGCTGCCTGTTTGGATTTTGCTGCTTATGAGAATTTGCATCAAGATGAATGTTAAAAAGTGAGATATTAAAACTGACACTCAGTCATACTCAGGATAAGTAGCTGACTCCATGAAAGTCAATGGCAGATCTTCCATCCCAGGATTTTATAGGCCATATAGAAGATGTAAAATATTTTGCTATTCTAGCCAAAGGTTTCATGGTTTGCTTTCTGTGATTCAGGTCTATGCAACACCTCCATCTGCATGCCGAGATGATACAGGCCTGAGGGAAAATTTGCAGGATTTTTCGTTTCCAGTGGGCCACAGTGTAAGAGCAGAAGGAGTATATGATATTCCCCCTCCCATCACCAAAGCAACTGGGAAAGAACTTAATAAATTTTCTCCTGAGAGCCTTTTATTACCGGATGGAGTGCCACAGAAACAGAATGTTTATGACATCCCTGTGAATCATCAAAACCATTTTCTTGGACAGCAAATTGCACCTCAAAAAGATGTTTATGATACCCCAAGGGGACTTGCATTCCCAGGACAACAGACAGGACTCAGCGAAAATCTCATCCCAGAAGGAAAAGAAGGTGTATATGATGTGCCACCACCAGTCCTCCAAGACACTAAAGGCTTACAGGATGTGACTGATGGGATAAATAGGTTGTCTTTCTCCAGCACAGGAAGCACAAGGAGTAACATGTCCACATCTTCAACAACATCAAAAGACTCTGCTTTCTCAGCATCAACTGCACAGGACAAAAGACTCATTCTTGATCCAGACACTGCTATAGAGAGGCTTTATCGCCTCCAGCAGATGGTGGAGACAGCTGTCAATAACCTCATGGCCTTCATTACAGCAGACTGGCGGTCTTACGGATATATGGAGAAACACATCAATGAAATTCACACTGCTGTGGATAAGGTAGAGCAGTCGCTGTTGGAGTACCTCCAGTTTGCAAAAGGATCAGCAGCCAATGCTTCCTGCCTATCCGAGTTCAGCCTCCTTAACAAAATGAAGAGGGAGGTGCAAAGGCTGGAGGACTCTCACCAGATCCTTACCCAAACCAGTCACGACTTGAGCAGCTACAACTGGTCTTTGAATGTTCTAGCTGTCAACAGGCTGCAGAACAAGTGTGATGACCTGGATCGGTTTGTCATGGTGGCAAGGACAGTCCCAGATGATGCCAAACAACTGACAACTACCATCAGCGTCAATGCAGAGGTGCTCTTCAAACAGGCATTGAGCAGCTCACGTTTCAAAAACATACCAGAGAATATCATGAACGCTCCTGACTATGTATATGACAATCCTCATATGCAGCGTCACGGAGAAAAAGCACAGAACCACTGCAGTTCCCTTCCTCCGCACCTAAGTAAAGGTCAGCACCCTCACAATACCACCACTGACAGCTCGGAAAAGAGCTGGATGGATGACTACGATTACGTTCACCTGCAGGTAGGTAAACCCAACACTTTGTTCTGTACAAGGCCAAGTAAGAGTTGTCTGTGTTTTTTGCAGAAGCTGTTTGCAGGAAAGCAGCAATCAGATTGTCACAGTAATATATATTAAAGAGTAATTTCATCAGGGCAATTACTTCCTCTCAAATAGGACTGTTGCATGCATAATAGCGACAGCCTTTTGTTCTGCCACACTATCCTTTGCTTCTCTGTACTTTTAGTGGTGCGCTACCAGTGAAAATGCCAATACAGAGCAACCTGTTATTTGACCTGTGAGTTGTCATTTAGCTCAGGAGCAGTTTTGATTTAACCCAGTGTCTTGTGTTATGCAAAACAGGGGAAAGAAGAGTTTGAAAGGCAACAGAAAGAGCTACTGGAAAAAGAAAATATCATCAAGCAGAGCAAAACAGAGCTAGAGCACCATCAGGTATGTTCGCTCAGGTGCAATAGTCATATTGAAACGCAGTGTTCCTTGCACATGAAGAGTACTAGTCAAATAAAGCAGGAGGGGCCCTTCCCTTAGCAGTGTGCAACTGCTAGCATCGTGGCTGTGAGGTGTGCATGAGTGCCAGCACACACAGTTGGAAAGTCCAAGGTGCTAGATGGTGAAGACAGCAGGTTTTAGGTCTTGGCTAATCAGCAGCTCCAAGCTAGTTTCTCTCCAAGTGGGATTTGTGCCAGTCAGGCGCCACTATTAATGGATTTATCAAAGCAAAGGACAAGGACATGCACTGTCATGCTCCAACTGGGATATAGTGAGCATCAAGATTTTAGCACCTTCCTGGCCCTATGCATCTGTGTGAGTGATTGCTTATGCCAAAGAAATCTTAAGTATTTACTGCAGAGTAGCTATTCTAGGATCAGCATCTCTGCCCTGTTCATTTCCTTGCTGCCACTTTGTAATTGAGTGGAAGCACAGCCACAGCTCTCAGTGTTTCGAACGACATTCTCACATGGCAGGAATAAGCCCTTCCCTGGGAAACAATTTCCAACCATGTCAATTTAAGAGATTAATTATTTTTTTTTATAGAATGCATCCTTTCAGTGTGCCCAGTGCATACATATAATAAAAAGCAGCCTCTGTCTCCAAAAATTTACCACAGAGGAGAAACAGACTTCTGCAGTGTCTCACAGTGGGTCAGTCATAAAGCCAGCTTGAGAACTTGGTTTTCCTGACCTGTAAGCCAGTGCCTTAATCACTGGACCACACCGAATACACGTGCTGCCTGCCTATCTGTTAAGTGAACATCAATACCATTAAGTTAAATACTGTGCTTAACATCACTTTAAATGCTAAAAAAAGTAAGTCATATAAGATTGAGGGCTGTCACTTTGCCCTCATATTAATTCTTCGATATGTTGTTGCCATATCATATGGCAGAAAATTGTACAAGCAACATGGAGATGAGAGTTAAAGGTTTGTCATCTCAAAATCCCACAGAGATGGCAGCTTTTTAAAGATTGTGTAGGAGTCATTGCCACTTGGATCCATCTCTCTCACTTGTGATTTCAGAATATTCCAAATGAGCAACAGCCTGCAAATTCAGGAGTGTTTTTTGTATTGTTTTGTTTAATGCAAATAAAGTATTTTAGATGTTTTTCTCTTCTGAACTCTGTGTATTTGGATTTATCGTAAACAAAGCATTTGATTACCCCTCACTCTCCAAAATGAAAGATCTTAGAAAACGTATGTACAGCTTTTTATTTAGCATAAATTCAGTCTAGGATACCCAACGGTGTCCTGGGGCATAAGGTGAAATTGTAATACCTAGCAACGCCTTACGAGAATATTCTCCGAAGAGAGCTTTTTAATTTGCCTTTTAGATCAATCAGTTTCAACGTCTGGAGCAAGAGATCACAAAGCCAGTAGAGAATGACATCTCAAAATGGAAGCCTCTTCAAGCTCTCCAGACTGCAAACAGCACTGCCACCTCCTATGACAGCCAGCTGCTTTTATTCTATTCTGACCAGTGTGAGACTCACTTCAACTTCCTCCTAAATGCCATCGACGCCTTTTTCAGTTGCGTCAACGCTTCTCAGCCCCCCCGCATCTTCGTGGCTCACAGCAAATTTGTCATTTTGAGCGCTCACAAACTTGTGTTCATTGGGGACATGCTCACGAGGCAAGTGATGACTCAGGACATACGCAACAAAGTGATGAACTCCAGCAACCAGTTGTGCGAACTGCTGAAGAGTGTTGTTCTGGCAACCAAGACGGCCGCCATGCATTACCCCAACACAGCAGCCCTACAGAAGATGGTGGACCGAGTGATGGAGCTGTCTCATCACGCGCAGTTGTTCAAACTCTCGCTGGTCCAAATGGCATCCTTATGAAACCCAGCGGAATCCCATGCGTGAGCAGCAAAACAGAAGAGCAAACAAACTGGAGGGGTTTTTTTATGTAAATGTTATCCTTATTTTTTTTTTTAGATATTTTTTATGAAATATTTTTAAATACATTCTTATGCGTTAGAGAATCTAATGAAATCAGGGATTTGGGAATATATCTGGTTCTGTATTATGTTTCTAATACACATTTAGATTTGTATACACTGCATATATGTATATGTTGCTACATTCCCTAAAATATCAAGTAAGCACCTTAAAAACTATGCATCGGGTAAGCAGTGCGTATCTTTTGTATATACTGCCTGTTTCCTCAGTATATTTGTTAACTGGATGTTGCACTCTTCTTGTTTCATTCCGTCTTGATTTTGGCACATGGACTTGGTTGTGAAACCTACTTGTAGCAATCCATGAAGCAAGTGTAATGGTTCTCATAGAACTCCATTCCCTTCTTAGAAATTACTTTCTATAGGTTAATTCCGTGAAATTTAAGTCTCGTCTTGATGTTACTTTGTTATGAACAGCATTCAACTAGCGTATGTGCACAACTGCAACAAGCAACACGTCAAGCAAGGCGTACAGCATTTGGGAGAAAAGCATTTTTAGGCTGTATGAGAAACAGAACCTTCTAAGGAGGAAGGCAGAACTGTATATATTTAATATCTGATGGCATTCAAATTTCGCTATTTCTAATAACTGTGCAACACGGGATTTCAAAACATGGATGGATTCTCAGCCACGTAAATTTATACATGTTTACCTTGTATGTCCTTGCATCGGCAATTAAATTTAACAGTCAGGCTCGAAAGCCTTATTGTTCGTGGACTCAGAGTTATCCTGAGAGCATCCCAGGATCCATTGGGTTCGCCTTTGAGGCTGCAGATGAGCAGTGTCTCAAAATAACAGTCCCCTCCAGAGGGATTAACATACAAATTGTAATTTGTATGGAAAGAAAACAGCTTAATTTGAAATAACAGATATTTAAACATCTCTGTAGCATATACACAATGTCATGAAGAAATAGCACTTATTTTTCTAGGACATGTTCTTGTCAATTAATTGCATCTATTGCAATTCTGACTTGCATTCAACTATTGGGCTTTTTTTGCAAATTCTGTTGCATAGGTGCTGGTCCTTCTGCACTACAGTATTGCCAAAAATGACCTCCTGTTTTAATGGGGCCATTCCATCAGTAAGTACACACAATCCCACCCAGTCATTTTCAATTCAGACCCTTAAAAACTGTTAGCAGAGTGGTAGAGTCCTTCAGAAATTTTGTGTGTGCTGGCTGCTCCAAAAGACATATAAGCTTATTTGTCTTTGTTGCCTTTTTGTGAACCCCCGAAAAATAAGTCACAGAACGCCATTTGCCTGCGGTCCTCGGACTAAAAGCCGTGCTTCAATGTGAGCAATAGTTCAGGGAAATTCCAGGTGATTTTGGCATTTTTAAAGCAGAAACACTACTGTCCTCGCATAATTCAAGGTAGTCCCACATTGATGCGTTCCAAGTGTTTGCACCAGCAAGCAGATCGCTGATAAATACACAGTCGTGAGATCAATAGCGCCTAGAAGACGGGCATTTCTGCCTAACTTTCCGCTTTCCCAGGTTGTATCCGAACATGTGCCTTATTGAAATGGGGTTTGTTGTCTTGGATAACAAAACCACTTAAGCAGCGTATGAAATCTCGCAGCCTTAACGTATTGTCTCAGAGCGAAGACCGTTCTTAGCTACCGTAATGTCACTTCCAGAGCCTGCAGAACGTTCCTGGAAGGGCAGCGGGAGCCAGCACAACCTCAGCTGGCCCAGGATCGGCTCCAGGGCTCGGCTCCGGTGTAACATCCAGAAAGGGCAGTTACGCTATTGTAACCGATAGCCAGTTGCCAAAAAGCAATCCACGTGAACCTGTTTTGTACTAGTGTTGTTTGGGATCCTTTTGGAGTTCCCTGTTCATTATTTTTTTTTGTTTTTCCACTGGTAGATTCTTAGAAAGTGAAGAAGTGTTTTGAAGCTTAGTGGTTATATGTTGATAGTTTGTGCTTTCCAAAGCAGAACCTTGACTGCAAGCCTGTATTACAGTTTGTTGTCTACAAAATTATTAAATTACTAGCTTTTTTATATAAGAAAAAGCAATGCTTGGGCTTATTTTTTTTCTTGTTTTCAGAGTCCTCTAAGCATATTAAAAGGAAATATTGCTGCTCGCTAGTATTATCAAAGCCGTTCTAAAATGAGAAGTTCAATTCCCATCTTTTCGCTGAAGTGAAGTGAGAACTTGAGGGTGTAAGAGGAAGGGGCAGACAGCTTCTCTGCCTGTGCAGAAGAAGCAGGTGAAGCAACTATCCAACTCAGCTACACAAGGCATCGAGTCCAAAAGACAGCCAGCGGGGTCTGTAGTAGTTCACCGGGCCACGCTCCCGCCCCGTTCCTGGTGTCCGCTCCTGCTGTGCGAGCTGCATCCCGAACCACCTCAGCACACCCCAGGCGCTGGTCCCCGGGGTGAACGGGGCAGCTCCTCTCAACACAATCCCACGATAAGGTGGGGTGGCAGGACACAGATGTGACCGTCCACCCATTCTGGCCTCTCCCCCTCTCCAGCACTTCCTGGTGAAGCCACGAACCTCGCAGGAGCTGGAAGAGCAGCTTTGCGCAGCGTGGCCATCCTTGCTCCCCAGCCCAATGGTAAGAGCACCCCTCTTCTACTACATGCCAAGTTGAGCGTTATCTGGGCGTGGGTTCCATCTAAAGCAACCACATGGCGTTAAGGATCGCGGAGACTTTCCCAAAAGTTGCTTTCCTATTTCACTGTTGCCGAGGCGCTGCCCTACCTCCTGTCAGACACCCTGGGTGTGCGGGGAGGAGAGAAAAAAACCTGTGGCTGGCCCTATGCTTACACCCAGTTCTCAGCTCTTAAAGAAAGACGTTCCCACTGGGGAGCATAAGTGCAGAGAAAGCCTTGAGAGCAAAGTGCCGGGTCTGGCTTGGTGTGTCCTCGCAAGGGGACAGCCAGGGACGCAGGGTCACTTCCCGAGAGCGCTCTGTTTTGCTCCTCTGCTAAGTTTAAAAACGTCAACTAACAATAAAGGAGGCACTGGACAACCAAAATGGTTCAGAATAGAAACGAGAACCTCTTCGCTCTCCTCCCTGAGCCACAGCGTCCCCACCCAGTTGCCGAGAAACTGCTGCTGTTTGGCAACCAAGTTGGTGGCCAGTGTGAAATGCCTGTCTGATGGCCAGTGTGGAGAAAAAAAAAAAAAAGTCTGCTTCACACTAGTGGCAAATGTGGAACACACTTGGCTCCTTACTCCAGGCATTAAGTAAATACTAATTTGTTTTAATTAGAAAAATGCTTCCTTTCTCTTCCAGGACAACAAGCAAGGGAGAGAGAGGAGAGACTAAAGCCACCCTTGAAATTTCTTATTTCTTTATTTAATCTTTTTAGAGGTTTTAGAGGAATTCTCAGTTCATACTGGTACATGACACAGGACACACTTCATTGCCCCCCGTGCTGCACAACCCCCTGCTGCTGCCTCTGCTGTTTCTTGCAGGCCAGGGCTGCGCACCTTCTACGTTTTCACCAGCTGCGCATGGCCGCAACCTCGGCAAACCCACCGCCTGCCCTGCCAGCAAAGGCAACACGGGCGAAGGAAACCAAGTTCCCACACCGTCGCCTGATGCTAGATGATTGCACCCCAGCATCTCCACATCCCCCGTAACTTCTACACCCTGGAGCTTCTGGGGCCCTCCGACACGTACATCTGGGCTACGTTTCAGAAATGTCCCCCCCCAGCATCTACTGCCAGCGCTCTTCAGGGTATTGCTACACCGGTAACACCTCCCCCCTGCCCAGGAGCCCAGCATCCGTAGCTGTTCTCCTAATCCAGCTTTTCTCTGTCGAACCCCACTTCCAGGCTGCCTGCTGCATCTTCACATGCCTCAGTCGCAAACAAAAGGCTTTAGAAACTCGTAGGATTTACTCCAAAGGTGGTTCTTAACCCTCCCTTGCCCCTTTCTCCTCTCACAATGTTCACAGCGTTAGTCCACGTTTAGACAGGAACATTTCCAGGGCAACAGAGGACGGACAACACAGAGCATTCCTCCCAGCCCTGAAACGTGCCTATTCCTTTCATCTTAACCTGTTACGCTGGCAGTTTCAAAAGCAACATACGCACATCACTCTTAAATCAAGGGAGCTCTTTTTCTGCCAAGAGATTTTCCCATCTCAAGGATGGACGGTCCAGATAACGTGAATTTTTTTATTTCTTTTAATAATAATATTTTTTTTTTTTTTTTTTTTTTTTTTTTTTTTTTTTTTTTTTTTGCTATTTGCACCCGAATTCCACCTAAGACAGCTGCTTTCTCTGTCTGAGGAGCCCTGGATATAGCTGTGCGGCTTTTCAACCTCAGAGTTAATCTACAGTTATATCTAGCTCTGCAAAGTCCTCCCAGAAGTTCTTCCGACTCAAAGAGGACGTTGAATCCAGGCTTGAGAGTACCTGGATAAAGCGAATGGCAGCAGGAGAAACATCTAACCCAGCCTTAGCATAAACCTGCTGACTTCAGAGGGAGCAGGAGTGACGGGAAACTCCACCTCCGGGGAGCTAGCGTGGGGGCCAGCACAGACTCAGAAATTCATACCACCTCCAATGAACTGCCCAGAGGCAATTTGACTAAATTAGAGCTAAATTTTGAGCGCAGCTCGCATCATGAGCGAGGCCTGATCACGCTGGACACGCTGCCAGCCGTTGGAATCACAAGTACATCGTTCTCCATTCAAAAAACAAGTATTTAGTCTTCGGTGCTCCCGAGTTACGCAGGGAATGAAATAGTTGGTCCGCAGCCAAACGTCAAAGCAGACGGCTTCCCCGGGCGTTGCTTCGTGCCTCTGGGGAGCTGCTGGGTTCAGGGCAGGGTGCTCTTCATCCCACCACCTTCCAGGTCAGTGGTTAGGACCGCTGAGGGGTGGCCTCCCAAAGCGAAGGGGTGGCAAAGTTTCAGGTCAAAATGTCAAGGCATGGCTGGGCATGCAGGCTGCTGGCTGTTGCGGAGCCCTTTTCTTCTCTTCAGCCTCGCAGGGCAGCAGAAAATAAGGAGTTGGCAGTTCCACGGCAAGAAGCAAGGAGACAAAAGCTCCTCGTGCCTCCTGATAAGCCCGTGTCTCTTCAGCGAGGTGGTATTGGCTCAGGGTTGCTGTGGATTTCTGAGCAGGAGAAGCTGAAATGCGCCGAGGGAGAGCCAGTGCTGCGCAGAACGTGACTCGCCCACCTCTCCTGGGGTTTAATTTGCAATAGTAGCCTCCTCACAGGAGTTTGTGCTTCAAGCCTGTCTTTTCAGCAGACAGTATTGGGCTAGGCTCAACCCAGAACGGATCTGAAGTTTGCTTTCTTCTTTCTGCATCGCGCTGGGTTTAACTTCTGGCCCTGCAGCCCCACAAGCAAAGTCCGTCAAGTCAACGTTCCTCACAGGAGTCTGCCTCGTTGCTATCGACCTCTCCGTCTCCATGAGTCCACCGAGTCCCTGCCGAGGGCGAAGCCCAGCGCCCGGGAAACCTGCGCCCCAGGACCACTGCAGCGGCTGCAACGGGCTCAGCATGCGTACCGCCTGCCTGGCCTGGCGGGGGGTTCTTTTTCTCTTGTGAACA
>VYZM01010795.1:206423-228103 GCA_013398915.1 Dromas ardeola | reverse complement strand
AAAAAGCCTGCTCTGGCTTTAGATTGTCTTGCAGAAAGGAATCAGCTTTAGATTGTCTTGCAGAAAGGAATCAAAGTGTATCTTAAAACTTTTTGTGCAGGCAGAAGGCTCCAGAGCATTTCCCCACACAGCGATTCAAGTCTGCCTTTATTCACAGTTAAGCTCAAAGAGAAAAAGCCACAGGGGTGAGTGGCCGTGAATATGAAAAGGAAAAAAAAAAAAAAAAAATGGACTTTTACTGTTGGTTTTTTTCACCCTTCACTTTGTTTTTATGAAGGATGGTAGAAGCAACCCACCCAAAAGCCTTTTATCTCAGAAGCTGATTTGAGCTGGAAACAGGTACCTGTAATTAACTTGCATTCCAGAAGGGGAAGTTAACTTGGCTTTTCTTCATGCTGCATTTCAAAAAGAAATTATTTTTTGACAAATGAGAATGAGCACGTGCATTCTGCAGTGCTTGACCTGCAGTTATTTTCAGGCCTCACTGCTCAAGACACGGCTTTCAGTTGTCCACTCGCAGATTTACTGAAGTACAGCCATGCTGGCAATTTACACCACTTCCATAGAAATTGCTACGATGACCAAAAGGACATTCCTAGAGCAGGGCTGCCCTGCACGGGACACCTCATTCTCCTGCATACACACAGCAGAGGTGGATGCAGGATCCACCATTTCCATCCTGCAGCAGCAGGAGGTGGAGCTGCCTCTGCACACGGAGAAGTTCAGGTGGAAATCCACGCATCCCATGAATGCGGGCAGTACACAGAACCACCAACTTCATCCGAGGATAAAGCTGCTGATGGCACTGAGATGCACAAATGAGAAAGCCTCTTTCTCGCTCCCTCCTTTCTTCTCCATGGGCATGGTGATGCTCAGAAGTGCCCCAATTTGGATTAGTCCATCTCTGCTCCCAGTGTGAGACACCCCGGATGCAATTCATCTCGCTTACCTGAAAACATTTGCACGCGAGAGATAATCAGGGCCCCCTTTAAACTGAACAGACACCAAGCCATGTGATTAAATCTACTTTAGGATGAGATAAACCTTCTCCAGGCTCCAATGATTAGGTCTCCTTAGGTCTTCAAGGGCACCTGAGACAAGTAGCTCAGCCGCAAATGACCATATCAAAGGCTCCTAAATTTTGAGGATGATGAATCCTCCCCACAGACCCTACACCTGCCTCCTGAAACTTGGTGTGGCCACATAGACAGTTCAAGTCACAACCTGAACACTAAAACACCTTAGAAACTCATGGACACCCCCAGCCCATCAAGCCTGAAGCTGATATTGGTACCATCAAAGCGTTGGTCCCAAGGGTTCAGCAAGTCAAAGAAGTCCTGGAGCCTGCCAATGCCACGACCCACGTCTGAGCTGAACCCCCCCAAGTCCTGCCACCTCCCCCTGCGCTCAGGCAGCCTCCAGGCTTTGGGATCAGACCTGACTCTAAAGTCCCATTGACCAAAACGTGTGCTGTGCCAGATGGGGGAAAAGCCAGATACACGGGTAGCTCACACCTCTGTGCCTCCACTCTCCCACCGTTTTTCTTGCCAGCTCGGGGCTCGTAGCAGCACGGAGTCCAGGGAGTTACAGAGGGCTTGCTTAGGAGCTCAGAGATGCCAGCCTGAAGGCATTCCTGGGTTGGGTTGCTCTTTCTCATACCAGAGCAAAAAGGAATATGGGGGTCTGGACAGGAAAATCGGGCAGATGTTCCTAAGGTTCACAGAGACTGTGTTTAGGTGACACTTAGCTCCCCTTCAATACGCAACCCTGCGCACATCCCTGCCTTGCTGGAAAAATGTAATATAATGTTTTAGACCCTCATTCGCAGGGAGAGCATGTGCCAGACGCAGAGCTGAGTAGCCGCACAGCTGGAGCGAGTGTCCTTTGGCACAGGGAGGGCTGAATCGCCAAGGAAGGCTAAAGGAGCTTCATGGAATTGAACAACATTTAGTTTTGAAATGCAGGTTTCAAAATTACTTTCTAACAAAGTGGGTTTTCTTTCTTTTACTAGTTAGAGACATTGTGTGAAAGCTTTTTCTCGTTCACCCTGACTGCTTCTCCACTACCTCAGCCCATGTTTATCCGATTATTTTTTTTTCCCCTCCTATGGGGACGAGGATGACACAACTACAAATATGTACCTTACATAGCGAATACGTACATCCAGCTGAATGAGTTTCCGCTACTACAGTGTTTGCACATTTTTGTTTTTCTCTTCACAATATTTAGGAACAAACCTTCCAAGAGCGTATTGGCAATGCTTTACCTGATGGCACAAGCCAAGCCTTGTATGGGCAAGGAACTGCCCGGACAATGAACCGCAGGGGCAGCTGGCGGCGCAGGAACAAACAGCCAGGCATTTGGGCACTGTGCTCATCAGCAGTTCACCAGATAGCGAAGCGCCAAGATACTCACAAGATGCTCCTGTACCACAAACCACGACGCTACTACTGGAGGAAATAAAAGGAATCACTTGGAGGCCAGCAGGAGATACCAGACCATCACCACGCCACCCAGACTCCCCCAGCTGACTATTTTTCCAGCAGATGGCCCTGCCTCAGGCTGGGCTAGCACTGGGAGGGGGTGGGGGGGGAATCCCACAACTCACATATTTCATGCGCAGCCATTACGTCCCATCAGCTGCTTATCAGAAGGGCTCTGCTACAGAAAACTTCTTCTGTTCGAAGTCCTACATGCACAAGAGTGGTAGCACAGGAGCCTGTGGCATCCCTTCCACAGCAAACCAAAACCTTTGGCGCAACCCATCCAACCCGCTTCACAAGGAATAACCTCAGCAGCAAATGCCAACCTCTGCTTCCAGGCAAGGCAACAGAGACTGACTTCTCCGTGCCCTGTGAACATTGCTCAGCTTCCCCTCCTTTAAAGAAAAAAGCAATCAAGTAGAAAAGTGAAGTACAGTGTTTTCTACCTGAATACATCCATGGCTTCCCAGGAGAAAAACCGTATGACAAGCAACCAGGAGAACACTTCAGCAAGCTTTGCTTTCCATTCCTCAGGAATGCTTCTTTTCCACAGCCACAAAGATGGAAGGCACAAGCCTTATGTACCAAAGAGCCACAGCTGTGGCCCCATCATCAGCTGAGATGCATCTATTTTTAAAGCTCATTCCATGCACACAGCAGCTCGTCCTCCAGGCCTGATTTCTCTCTAGCACTTGCACTTTAGGTAAAGAACAAAAATTAAAAGAAAAAAGAGCAAAAGAGTTTCTAAACCCTACCTTTTGCACAAGTAGGAACGAATTAGCTTTTCACAGCTTTGTTACATAGGTGAACCAAGTTGAGCTGGACAGGCTGGAGAGTTTAGGGGATTAGGGGACTGGAACACCTCTCTTATGAGGAAAGACTGAGGGAATTGGGTCTGTTTAGTCTAGAAAAAAGATGGCTGAGGGGTGACCTTATTAATGCTTACAAATACTTAAAGGGTGGGTGTCAGGAGGATGGGGCCAGGCTCTTTTCAGTGGTGCCCGGCAACAGGACAAGAGGTAAAGGGCACAAACTTGAGCATAGGAAGTTCCATCTCAACATGAGGAGGAACTTCTTTACTTTGAGGGTGGCAGAGCACTGGAACAGGCTGCCCAGAGAGGTGGTGGAGTCTCCATCTCTGGAGACATTCAAACCCCGCCTGGACGCGTTGCTGTGCAACCTGCTCTAAGGTGACCCTGCTCTGGCAGGGGGGTTGGACTAGATGATCTCCAGAGTTCCCTTCCAACCCTATGATTCTGTGATTCTGTGAAAACTACTCGGACGGTGGGACGGTCTCACACCTGCTGACTGCAGCACAAAGCCCAAAAGCAGAGCCCAGCTCCGAGTTCTGCTGGCCCTGGTCAGCGTACATGGCAATTCCAGCCATGGGACACAGGTGGGCAGGAAGGGCTGTGATCTCCTCCCTTGTGCTGCACTGAATGCCGGTCTTGTGGTCGTCATTTGTAGCAGTAAACATGACAGCTATTTGTAAAACAAAGGATTTTTTGTTTGTTTGTTTTTCATTCCGGACTTCAGAGACTTTTTTAGTTGAGGGGATGAGTGTACACACGATATTCCATTGGTTTTGTTCTCTGAGCATCTCTAGCTGTCGGCCAGTGTTTAAGAAGGTACGAAGTGCCCCGTTGGGTCAGGCCGTGGTGCAGACAGCCCCGTGTTCTGCTTACGGGGGTGGATGGGTACATTCAGGGTAAACTCACAAACCTGACTCTCCCTAGTGCTTGCAGTCATTGGACCAGGGATGGCAGGAAATACAGCCCTGCCTGCACCTCTCATTATCCTATGAACTTGGGATTCGCCCATGGAAGTCTCCGTTAGCCTGTGTCTGCAGGTTCACAAACGTATCTTCATGGTGTCCTGTGGCAGCAGGTTGCAGGCTTTCATTACTTATTGTATGAAGTAGATTCATTTATCTACACATGGGACGTCTCAAGAAACCTGTTGCTGTAGCCACCACGGAAGTACTTGGTGTTCTTAGAAAAACCACAGCTTCTGTCACGTACCTGCACCTTGAAACAGTGTCCTCAGTCTCTTGTGCCCCTTCCCAGAGGTGGAAGCGCACACCAAACCCTGCCAGCCCCACTCCTCCCCTCAGCACACTTTCTTCCTTTCCCTAGGACAGGTTCTCCCCACTCGCAATTACTTGTGAAGCACCCTCCAGTCCTGGTTAAAGTGTGGATGATGAGCACACCTCACCTAACATAAACTCTCCCTAGTGCTTGCAGTCATTGGACCAGGGATGGCAGGAAAATACAGCCCTGCCTACACCTGCAGGAAGGGTAGTGGAGAGAGGAGAAAATCCGGCGTGATTGTTGTGTTCCCTGATGTGATGGATGGATCCCGGCTAGTTGACCTCAAGGTGGAATACGCACAAGAAAAAAAAAAACAGAAGCACTGTCTGGTGTAGGACCTAAATGACCTTCAGCCATTCCTCCTGCCGGCCGTAGGGCTGAGGTTTCTTCCTCCTGCCCAAGCCCGCACAAGGCAGGCAGGCGGCCATAGCTGCAGTGGTCCAGCATATGGGCAAGCAGGTCCTTTCCAGCGGTGATCCCGTGCCTCCAGGAGCGCTCCTGCTCCCCGCGGAGCTGCCTGCCAGCAGGCAGAGCTGCAGCGGAACAGCCAGCGTCAGCCCCAGCCCTGCCAGGCGATTACAGACAGCCCCATTTTTAATCCTAACGCGTTTACTCTCAGTTTTGAGTTAGACGGCCAAGTGCTAGGGATCATTAACACAAGAGCAGGAGCTCTCCAGACTCTAACAGCAGATGAAGACACACACCTGCACAGCTGGGATAAGCCTTGTTCTCCTGGCAAGCCACACAGGCTGAAAAAAAAAAGAATTTTTTTAATTTTTTTTTTTTTAAACGCCAGCTGCTCTCTATGTGTAAATGTTAGGTCTGCTAACGGGGACTCGCTGCTACTCGGAGGCAGCAAACGAGAGGCTCAATAAAGGGAAAACAGGTTTCTCCAAAGCCTTGTGCAACAAAGTGCTCCCTCCGCCTCCATTCGCCTGAATGCAGAGATTCATCAGCAGGGTAACCCAACGAGGCTCCCGCTCTGTCTTTCTCTCATTCCTCTTCTCAAGGATTTCTGTCTTTACTGCAAAGAAAAAGTGACATAGGATCTCTGTCCCCAAGTCTAATATTAATAATGGGGGAAACATTTTAAAGTAAACTGATCTTGAGCCTTTGTTTTACATGCTCGGTAAACCAGCAGGATTCAGACCAGCCCTGGTGGGGTGTCATTTCACCTCACATCTCTGCAGCGCAGCCATGAGAAGCGTTGAGGACACGCAGTTGGGAATTGAAGAGATCTGGATGGTGGGCAACATGCCTTTGCAATTAGACTGGGTGGAAAAACAAAAACAAAAACAAAAACAAACCCACACCACAAACCCAAACTATTTCTTTAAACTGCTGTTTACAACGTTATAGTATTTTTGTAACCCTCTGACGTGAAGAAATGCTGCTGTGGTGAGTTTTGGATTTTGGGTATTTTTCTTAAATAAGGTGAGAGGTAAGCAAATCAGATCTCTCTCTTGGCACTTTCAAGACCTCCCCTTCTTGGGGCAGATAATTTTTGAGTTCACTTTCCTTTACAAAGCAAAATCCAGAGTTCCTCCTGTGCCACAGAGCAACGCACAAGCCCCCTAGACGTGGGACTCCACGTGTCCCGCAGCTTTTTTGGCATGAAGCACCGGGCCAAACCAGAAGCAGGCTCAGCCCCTGCAAGGAGCTGCCCTTGTAGTTCCCAGCCCCACTAAACCCCAACAGAATTACTAAAAACAGCAACGGCAAACACAAAGGAGCTCAATGGCATTGGCCCTGATGGATGCTCAATGTTTCTCCTGCGAGGTGGACCTCTACCCGCAAAGCTTGAAGGCCCATGCCATCTAGTGGTGAAAAGCCAGCCCCAAAGCTCCTTTTCTGCCTATCTTGGATACCAAAATCCTCCAGGCTTTCAGACCAGTCTGAAAGCACTGCGAGCAATTCACCTCTTTAAGTGGCCAGCCCAGGGATAAGCACTTTCCCCTATCCATGCCGTCACTCCAGGATTCAGGAGAAACACGAGGACATCCTGGAAATCAGGACAAGGAAAAGCAAAAATCAAGCCTGCCCTCAGTACCCGAACCCTTTGAAAAGCGTAAAAACTAAGGCTGCAATAAGCGCCCTTGCTAGTACTTATTTGTCACAATTGCTAAATAAACCTTGTGATTTTGGAAAATAAAGCAGCTAACACAGAAAGTCAGTAAAAGACCTGCAAATCAGAGCCACAAAGTGAAACTCCCAGCTCCCTGCCTTCTGCCTTGGTGTGCCCTCCTCACCCCCTCCACTGCTCTGGAGGAAGGATGAGCATTTTCGGATGTGGAAATACCTGTGCCGGTTGTTTGCGAACGTGCCCCCACCCCACGGGCTCCAGAAGCCGATCAGACCAGTTCTGTTCCTGGAGAGACAAAGGCCAAAGTTGTGCCAGGATCAGAAGCCACAGCAGATGGGGTGCCGTCCAGCCACAAAACCAAGAGGGCTTTAAGGGGTTATCAGCCCTGGAGAACGCAATCGATGCTGCAGATACGGAAACCCCGAGCTGACCATGGCGTCTCTCAGAGACACCGGCGCCCTGCACCAAGCTCAGCCCTCTGACAACCCCTCAGAGCCCCAGGCAGCATCTCCTGTGTCTTCTAGGACGTTCTCAAAGCCGCGTCGTACAGAACTTGAGGGCAGCAACTCTTTACAAAAGCCGAAACCGCTCATTTTGGAAACAACTGGTGCTCAAAAGACCTATTCTGATGCATCTTGCCACGGCAAGGATGTTGCCTGACATTTTTAGACACGGAAAAGGCTAACAGCTGATCAGCTGGCATTGAAGGGCTGATCTGAGACACAGGAACTGCAATTAACTCAAAATAAGCAAGAAGTTCTCAAAGACAGAAGGCTCCTGATTAGGTCCTTAAATAAGAAGGCGCAGGGCACTGTGCTAGGAAGTTCAAGACTGACTGTAATAAAAATTTAGTGTTAATGTAGCCCCCGTGGTTCAACCTAGCACTCAGTAGCAGGAAAATTTGTTTCAAGCCAGAGCTAGCGTTATTTGTGAAAAAACGCATTTGCTGGTAGGAAGCTTTCAACGCCCCACAGAAGATGTTAAAATACTCTAGCACAGAGGAAACTGATACGACATACAGCAAGCTATCCTCCTCTGCCGCAGCTCCGAGGAGGACACAAGGTACACACACACCTTCTCATCTTGAAACTCTGCAGTCACCTGCGTACAAGGCTGGAAGTTTTAATGGGGTGGGGCTGGGAAGTCAGCAGCATGAATTGCACAGCACACAGACCCAGCCACGAGGAATTCGGAGACAAGCACCTCTCGGGCCACAACTCCCTGATAGAGGGTGCACATCTTCTTACCCTTCCGAGTTCAAGTACACTGCCAGCATTCGGGACAAGCCCCTGTGGTGGCACACACACGGCAGGCTCGCAGAGGGAGGTACACCACAAACGGTACGTGCAATACTTTGACAACGACCCCAAAGTGACCGCATTATGGCCCCACTCCATCCTCCTGTAGCTATCAGGGCCTCTGCTACCAGAGCTAAAGGAACGTTTGTATTATCCATTTCCCATCGTGGAAGCTGAAAAGCCCTGGGAATAAAAATGCAGGAAAATAGAGCCCAAGGTGCAGTATTTCATCCCAGTGTCCCCATTTGTAAAAACCAGGGCATTAAGTCTTGGTTTGAATTCTAGTGATGAGAGAGGTCTCCTGCCTTTAAGAGACTTCTCCCCAAGATTTCCATAGCAATACCTCCTCCAAAGATGACTTTGCCCCAGAAGCACTCAGACTGGTTGGTTCTGGTTAGTATAGCTGGTGGTGCTCCTCTGCTCACCCATGGGTCCATCTTGCCATTCCTTTTGCCCAAAGCCGAGTCCAACATCGCCACACGTCAACATAAGCACTGGACCAGACGCAAACCCAGGCAGTCTAGAAGCAGTGTGAAAAAGCCTCCATTCTATCCAGCTTTCAGAGATAGTGCTTTGTATGCATTTTACTTAACAGAAGCAATTAGGGATGAAGCACATTCTCATTTCCTTCTCCTGTACATCTTCGTTTACAAAAGAACTTCCTACTTTACCAACATACTTACTTTTAGAAAATCTAAGAAGTCTACAACCAATCTTAAAAGTATCAAGAACAAAAAAGGGAGGCGGTGGTTTGATTTTTGTTGGGTTTGTTGTTTGTTTGGTTTTTTTAATTGCTAAAATGAAATGACAACTTTCAAGGACAAGGCAGAAAAAACACCTTTGAAAACAACTGCCCTACAAGACATACCCTATATACCCTAACCTGCCCTTTAAAATGAAGTAATCTGTAGGTGTTACACCAGGTAGAATGTGACTTTCGACAAGTTGTCTTTTGTAGTGTTGCACACTCAAACAAGACAACTTATTCTACAGGCAAAATCCCATTAAAAAAAAAGAAGTCAGAAATCCACTCAGGTCAAATATTCCTATCAAGTCTGGTTACTTTATTTTTCATCTGTGCAGTCAGTTAAAAGAACAGTTAACGATGAAAACAGACAACCACAGAAGCTTTAGGTACAGTATTGTAACACTGAAGAAGCAAATGACCACACTGAACACATTCTTTACGCTGGTCATTTCCAAACAAAACAGAAGTACGCACAGAGGTCTAGTTCAGTGTAAAACCTGATATTAAGCAGCAAGTTGCTCACACATTGCAGCACAGTATATGGCATTTACTGCAAATAGCTACAGCAGCAGTGCTTAGTGGATGAACTGCATAGAATTAGCCTCACGGGCAAACATTAAATCACCACGATAATAACTTCAGTGGCTCCCTAACAGGTCTGAATTATGCAATTCAGCATGAACAGAGTTGTTTACACCACTCAACTTTTAGCAAAAGCTTTTGTGTTTTTTCCACCAGTCTACACTGTGTTTGTTCCAGCCTTCATTGCAGTAACTGTTTTCAATTAACTGTCACGTACAACATAGGTAATTACTGTTTATTCAAAGCTACACAGCCCCTGCAACAAAGGTGATATGACTATATTTAAAATAAGAACCCAAAATACATTCAAGAGAATGGCTGCAACAATAAGGCAATAAACAGTTTTAAAAATAGATCCTACTACACAAAACAAGACCAACTGTGTAACCTGTTGCCTTCATATGGTTTCAGACTTGAATGGGACAATTCAGAGTTAAGTGATTACCCACCAGTGACGTTTAAGAAGTACATCCGTAAAAATATTCAAAGACATGAGTATATTGGACTGCCAGCAATCACAACCCAGGTCTTATCACAAGTACGCTTTCACACATATAGCTTCGCTTTACAGGTTTGCAGAAGTGCCCTGTACAAAGATTTTTACTACAGACTCCTTCAGGAAAAATTATGCATTGACAGAAGACATGAGCATTCCAAAATTCTTCCAAATCACATAATATAAACCCTTGGCCTGCTACTAATAAGATCATTAAAGTTACGCACCAGGCAGACAGCATTATTGGCAGCTATATCACAGCAACATTAAAAAAATAGCATCAGCTGTTTAAAAAAAAATAGAGACTGAAAATAACTTTGGGGAGTGAAATGTACAGCTACGTACAGCAAGGAAGGGAGGAGGAAGTTGCTTGGCTAGAGCAGATGAGCTACCCAGAGGTTCCACATCCATCTTATTGCATATTTGATCAGTGTCAGCATTCAAATACACATGGATTTTTCCTTCATTAACTTGCTCCAGAGTGTTGATTCTTACACCTTTAGAGCTACCCTGACTTGCTATGCATATTGCTGAAACTTCACATTTCTTCACAGCTACTAGAAGCAGAGACTGAGCTAACGATTACTTATCTCAGCCAGGGATACTACAAACACCAGCCTTTTGACATCTTCTGTGCACTAAAGTCTAGGTAAAAACTGAAGTGCAGTGGAGTGTCAACATCCTATGTCAGTACAAAAAAATAAAAATCTTTATTTGTAAGCCTATATTAGCAAAGCTCAAGACAAAGATGATAAAAGATGTTTCTTGAGAAAGATGTCCCAGTACTTGCTTAGCCCTGATAAACTGAAAGTCTCATCATGTGAAGACGATGTCACAATATTCTTGTGTCTGTATAAGTTGTGCAAGACAAACAACTGAAAGCAGCAGGGAATAGAATCTGATTGCTTTTGCTCAGTTTGAATAAATGTGAATTTTACTAATTAAAAAAAAAACACCATTAGGCATTCCCTTGAAAGCAGACAGGATAGAGGAAAGATACTATAAATATTTTTACACGTGTTTAGAGGATATGTGCATAGTACTGCCTTATCCTGCTTGAAAATGTAACCCTGTAATACAAAGATTGCTTATACATACATGCTAGTAAACAAAACAAAGACTTTTAAACTCCAAAGGAAGGTCAGGGCTGATCTTACATATTTTAATACTGAAACATCCAAATCATTTTATGAAGTGAATGCTCTCATTAGGCTTTTGAACAATATTCACAGATGACAAATTAAAACATAGAGGCACTAAAAGAGTGCTCTTTTCCCAGATGTAGGCCTACTTGACGAAAAAGCTAAATTTTCCTGCTTTTAGTCATATAAATCAAACCACAAGTTTGCGAGTCATAGGTTTAAATTTCTTAACAGCTGAAAGTACAAGATCAATTTTGTAGTCCTGTTTAAAAGTTTTTATACAGGGAACAATGATCCAGACACCACCACATATCCAAGCTTTGAGAGAAAACTGAAGCTGTTCATTACAAGACATGTTGGTAGCTCTCTCTCATACACACATCAGAGGTGGTGCATGCATGTTCCTCCTCTTCCCAAAGATCTCATGCATCAATCTTCAGAGCTGCTGGATAAAGCAAAGTGGAGCTCTTCATTCTGTAGTGCAATGTCAAAATAGCTGTATAACTCACTCTCAAAGAAAAGAGGAGCAACTGCTTATCACTGGTAAAAATCAGTAAGTCCTCCAGCAAACATGAGGTACCAAATTCATTGCCGTAACACTGTCAAAGTGTTACAGTGACGTCTACCAAATTGGTCAGAATGCCTTAACTGGGTCCAGGAAAGAATTTATGTCAGGTACCAAATACCTGATGTAAAGGTGTACAAAGTGAACTAGAGAAGTGCTTAGTATCCAAAAACCAAAAATGACACTTCAGAATACTAAACAGTGAGTACATAACCTAGGCACCTTCCCCTCTCCAACATAAGTTGGACTTCAGAGTAAAAGGTTCAGGAAAAACCTACAGAAACCTAGCAGGACTGTTTAACCTGTAACCCTTCTTACGCCAAAACCAAGAAAACAGGTCTAACAGGTCTTACCACCTGATTCCTTTTTTTTTTCTTTTTTTTTTTTAAAAAAGGAGATAATAAAAACCTCCAGATCATGTGCATCTCATATTGATTTTTCATATTTCATTCATACTTTTTACATCTGTAAGAACATAACTAAAATCTCACTTTAGAATACTTTCTAATGCAGGATATTCTTTCAACCGTTTTCCAAGTTCACATGCATTCTCAAGGTTGAAGAAAAAAATATATATTCATATACAGCTAAAGAAATAAAATTCAATTTCACTATATGCAGTTACAGTGCTGTAAAGAAAAAATAATTTAGAAACCATTTCAATGTCTACTATGTTCAGACTAATGCAAAGGCTAAGCCTATGGTCCAGGACCTGTTTTAAATCTGTGTGCAGAGATAGGAGCTACAGCAGCTCAGCGTTCTTCTGATGGGAGATTTCTCTCCACCCCTCCCTTCTTCCAGTATTCTATGACTTGGTGCCGAAGCCCTCCCTGAACCTCTACTGAAGTAGCATACATTGGTAGTTCAGAAGTCAAGGTCCACAGGTATTAATATTACCTCTTAAGTCAGTTTTTCAGCAAGATCAAACCACTGAACGACACAGTGCAGAGGTGCTTAACCATTCATAATTAGTCAGAAGTTCAATGGAGTACTTTAAGTTGTGTCTTCTGTAGGTGCCCTTCGCTGACGAGCAGATTTCTGTCTACCTCTCTGAGGCGAGGGTGGAGTCTCCTGTTCAGCTTCAGCCTCTGAAGGTTCGTTGTCTCCCTGTTGGGACCCCGTATCACCTATCAATTCTCTCAGGAATTTGAATTTAGACAAAAACAATTGCCAGACCACGTACCAGCCTGCAGGAGAAAGAAAGAAAGTACCGCTTAGTTACTTCATACAAATTGCTAGTCAACTCTCAGGTAAAGCATACCAGGGAAGTGAGGAAAAAAAATAATTGATCAGCTCCCATACTCTAATTGCCAACTCTCAACCCCAACACCCCTCCACAACAAATCCACTCCTTTCTACTGTCCTATAAATACCAATTCAACTTGATAAAATTTGTCCTCATTCGGAAGCAAACATTTAAGCTCCAGGCAAGGACCTACACATTCCGAACTGTACTGCCACAGCAAGCAGTAGGTGGGTGATCACCATTGAACAGATAAAGGTCTTACCTGTCAGGAGAAAAGAACTTCTGTGGTTATACATAAAAAAAAAGGCTCAGGATTCATTACACAGGCACTGTAAAAAGGTAGTACTAGGATGTCTACCCTCGTTCAGCGAGCATATAATTCTGAAAACCACATTTTAAAAGTTGCATTACATAATTGCTATTAACCACACTTGTGGAGATCTTGAAATTAATACCATGTTTTAAAATAAATCCTATACCGAAATGCGTAAGGTCTTTCTTACCATGTTCACTAAAAGACCAAATTCAAAGTGTTCCCTGACCATGCCCAAATCCCATTAAAGCAAAATTAACATTCTCTGGTGAATTTGTGTTCTGCTTCCAAAACTATGCAAGAACTGAGACGGTCACATTTCTAGAATCTCTCTTGAAAAATATTTATGATCCAGCTCCTCCTCTCTCTTGTATAAGGTAGCCAAGAAATTTTAAAAAGCAGATACAAATATATCTAAACCTAAACCAGAATCTTCCTTTTAAAAGGTCTCCCTTACCTAAACATTTAGGTCAAGACAGACTGGGTTTTACCCAGCTGAGAACTAGTGATATTGCTTTCCCTCTAAACCAACCAGTCAAGTTTCACCATATGCAGAACAGGAGCGTAACTTCTCTGTGAAATACACGGTTAAGCAGCATAAAATTTAAAACAGCTATTTGAAAACATACAAGGATCATTTGCAACACCAAAACCCATCTGTCTTGCATAAAGCTAAAAATTAATACTCCCATTCTCTGTTCAGAAGGTCTTGCTGTCTGAGCCCGTATGGACTGACCTACACAAACATTAAGAGCGCTGTTTCACAGACCTAGGGAAACCCATCCTCCCAATTACACAGCTGCCAGCAAACAGACTTCTGAGCATGGACAACAGGGGCGTATTAAGAAGAGGAAGAAACACTAACAAGTAGCAATTGTGTAAGCACAGCACCACTATTTTTCTTCTTCTGCCATCAGAGTCATGCTAATAGGAGTAGACCCTTGCTTAGGACGAAACAAGATCCCACCCTTCCCCTCCCTCCTGGAATACTTTTCACATCCTGCAGAGTTTTAACTACCGTAACTTCTCTGCTGCTGAGGAGATTTGGAGGAAAGCTTTTATATGACAGCCTTTTATGATCTAAATAAATTCCTAAAGCCTACACTAAGCATTTCCTTTTCCATTAATACCTAAACCTTTAAAAGACTTGTAATTAAATTGAATCTGACATCCCACAAATGCATTAAAACCCCCTGCACCTAGAAAAAACCTCAGTGGCAGATGCTTGGTTTTGCTGTCTCTCCTTCTTTCATATCTACAGGTAAAAACTGAAGTAGCTGCTTTTTGAAAATTTTGTCCATTGAGGGGTATTTCAGGTCTCTGGGACCAACAATGCTTTGAGAATTCTGAAGATATCATAAATCAATCCATTCTGAAGATCATAAATCAACCCATTTTTCTCACAGGTCTAAACCTCATTAAAGAGTAGTCAAATTTCTAAAACCCACGTTCATTTCTAGTCCACATGGGAAAGAAAAGGCATGAAATATTGCAAATGAATATAGGAAACTTGCAAGAAATGAGACCTACACAGACCATTACAAGCTATTTAAAAATGTCTTCTACTCCCCAATTTGTTGACAAAGTTTGGGACACCAGACTTAAAAGTGCATGAAAAGCATGGGGTAAATGTTCGCTAAATCCACTGAAGCATTACGTGTGTGGGGAGGAACTCTCAGCTTCAGACTGTTTGGTTGGGAATTTTGTTTGGTTGGGTTTGGGTTTTTTTGTTTGTTTTGGTTTTTTTTGAAATCCTACTTAAAACACCCGAAACACGTTTCTTCCAGACAACGCCAGGGAGGGGGGAAAAACAAGAAAATATTCATGGCCATCCCAAAAAAGAGTTATAGGGCACTTTACAGAAGCATAATTTGAATGTATTTGGTACAAACAAATACTCCATTAAGTGAAGTATTTTAACTTAGGCTACATAAAGAGGACCATGTGCTTCCTCTATCACTGTGAACAGAATCTATCACTTAACACACAGAATTATAATACTAAAGAACATTCACAGTTCATTTGTGGACACCCTCAAGAAAAGCAGCATTATTTTTTTTTTCTATGTTTGGTTTGAGTTAGAGCACAATGATCTGAGTATCCAAAATACCGAGTGCCATAAACAGACTTTAGAGCTCTCTAGCTCAAAAAGACAAACAAGACAGTGTAAATAATCAGCCAAGAAGACTGGTTATGGTCAACAGACAACCAGACCAATGATAATAGACAGGTGAAACAAACCTCAATGCAATGCATTGAAAAGAAAATTACAACAGGCTTGGCCAACGATAGTAGTGGGTGGATAATCAGGCTTGAAAACTAGACTTCAAAACCTCATAAGATCCCCCAGCCTGTACCAGAGACATTTAAGATAATCAAAGCAGAAAGATTTCTTTCTTTCACTTGCTCTAGTTACAGAGCCAGCTTGGATGGAAAGTTAAAAAAAAAAAAAAAATTCCCAAAACAAACATGCTTGTCTGAATCAAGTTAAGACTGCCTCTTCAGCTGAGACTCCCTGTCGCCTCACTGCTACTAAATGCTTAAATAAGAATTTAGAATTTCCTTGGAAATAACCAGACTACTAAAGAACAAGTTACTGTGGGTAAGAGAAAGTCTCCAGCAACACTATCAACTAAATATACTAAAATATCAATTAAATAAAACCACACACACAGACAAAGCCTGGAGGCAGATTCACAGTACTGAGTTACTCCTGAATCAGAAGACAATGCATTTTCTATTAATTTCGCAGCCTCTCAAGAACACTGCAAAATGGTAACACCCGACATCACGCCATACTGAAGAACTGTACGCTAAAATACACTAAATAATAACGTATTTTCAAAAATAAAGTAACCATGAAGTAATTTAAAACACACAAAAGAGGAAAATGGGCATTTCTGTGCATTCTTGTCTTTATGCAGCTCAGTTTAGCTTTGCAACGATTTTGTTGTAGAGCTCATCATGGACAGGTAACTGACACCACCGGTTTGCGTCTTAAATGCTTCCAGTTTGTTCAGGCAAGCCACTCTCAAAGAAGTCCTACTGGTTTAACTTCACCACACACGAAACACTCGATTTGAATCAGTCTTCCAGTGCTTACTTTATTTTCTTTAGCCATTTGATTTACCTTTTCAAATCATTCTTAGCTCAACTGAACCTGGGGAAGTCAAACATACTACCCACAATACATCTTCAGCAAACAAGCAGTGACGATATGCAGACTATAACACATATAACATTTCTACATTAATTGATGAAAGAGGTCGCAGAATACAGAGAGTATTTTGTATTTAGGTAGAATAGCAGCTCCCAGCCTTGCAGAGCTTAGTATTCACTAAAAGCTGGGAATCACTGTCTCAAAATGCCACAGCCAGGTGCCATCCAAAGATATTTAAGCCACATTTGGCATTGAGACATCAGTATGTCAACCCCTCTTACAAATCACGAAGCAATGTGTTTGTGAAGGTGGGACCATTACTCAAAGCCTCTTTTACTGACACATACACAGATGCATGTAACATCTACGTAATACCAGGATGTTAAACAGATTTCATGATTTGACTACATTTCATTGAAAGCTACGTTTTCTGTTACTTCCCACACCAGTGCTTAGTTCTTTGTAAAGGGGAAAGAAACAAAGTGATCTGACTACAACATCACTCCCCCTCAAAAGGTGAGGGGTGCAAGTCTCAGGTCCATGCATTTCCTTCACCTTATACTGGCTTGTATGCAAAAGCTAACAGAGGGGGGATTTCTACACTAGAGCACATTTTCCTCTTCTATTTGAATCAGGATAAGCAAACAAAACAAAACAAAAAAAACAGGACTAACATGGTGGGCTGGGGTAAAGCAACCTGATTTTTCTTATGTAAAATACAAATGAAACCAAGAAAGGAAGGACGGAGATACAGTAACGGTGCAAGACAGTCTGAAAATCTGGCTTCTATTTCTGACACTACTATGGACTTCCTGGTGCAGTCTTGCAAGACCATTTTACCTCGGTGTCCCTATTGATTTGAAAATAGGATGCTACTACTCCAGCACATGAAGACTAATTTAGAACTGGGTTATCATCAAGGTGAATGTTTGCCTGTATTCAAATGCTGAAGTGTCCATCACAAAAAATACTAAGCAGCTATAGCGGGGGGGGGGGGGGGGGGGGAAAGGGCATGGGGCTCTAAATGTTAACCTGAGATCTGGGAGAACAGGGCTCTACAGAGCTCTGTGTCAGATTTCTTCTGTGAGCACGAACAAGTCACTTTAATGCTGTGCCACTTTTAAGATGTAGATGATATACCGCCCTAGTGGATAGCTTTGCTATGGAGAAGATCAGACTGAAGGAAGCATATGCTGCTCTGATACTGGAATAACAGAAGACATCAGGTGCCAGGGTCCTTGGTTCTGCAACACTCTTGCTGCTTGCTGACTGATCTCAAGGAAACTCGCTCTCTTCCGATCTCCCACTTATAACAGTTTCAAAACTCAACTTCAAATTAAAGGGTATTTTCTCTTTATTGCTGGTCTAAGCAAGCGTGACTTCCCTCATCTTTTGAGGTATTTTACAAGATCCACTCATTTAAGATAATTACAAAACTATTTAAACAAAGCATTAAAGAAAAGTTATTAAAGTAGAATTTCAGGCTCAGATGTTTTCTCATCTGCAACCTAATTCCAACTTGTGAAGCAAACCACACATTCTTTTTTAAGCACTTTGAGTTACATGATTTTTGTTTTAAGGTCTCATCTCTCAAACCAGGGCCAGGCTCTTTTCAGTGGTGCCCAGTAACAGGACAAGGGGTGATGGGCACAAACTTGAGCATAGGAAGTTCCACCCAAACATGAGGAGGAACTTCTTTACTTTGAGGGTGGCAGAGCACTGGAAGAGGCTGCCCAGAGAGGTGGTGGAGTCTCCATCTCTGGAGACATTCAAAACCCGCCTGGACGCGTTCCTGTGCAACCTGCTCTAAGGTGACCCTGCTCTGGCAGGGGGGTTGGACTAGATGATCTCCAGAGGTCCCTTCCAACCCTGTGATTCTGTGAAACCACATCTTACTAGCTTCTCTCGCCAAATGAGATGAACGCTTCCACCTGTTCCAGTGAAGGCACTTCCGCAGTTTCACATGGCTCCGTGCATTACTACATTGGGAAACTGAAACAAATACACAGCGATAAGCAGTACTTTGACTTGGGCTGGTATTTTATCTTACCCTGTATCCTTGACTATGCATTAATTCCTCCTATCTGCAGAGGAACACGTAATACAGAAAAGCAGCAATGTGATCACCAGAGAGAAACCAGAGGGAAAAAAAAATAATCAGAAAAGGTGGGGGAAAAGAGTGGAAGCAAATTACCTCAGTCCCACTTTCAAAAAAAGCAACTGAAAAATTGCTATTTACAGTCCTTCAATGGTTTCTATGTCAGATGTGACCAGTTTACAAAGAGAGATGTTGCTAGCTGCAAGCCTTGTGTTCTTCCTAACAAATTCAGATTAACATTGAAAGTAGCAGCTGCAAGCATACAGAAATGTTTAAATGTTTAAAAGAAAATGAAATCAGGTCATTTATTCTACTTTTATAGACATAAATGCCAAATTCAGGCATAAACATTTGCTTTTCACATGGCTGAAGAACTGGTCCAAATAACTTCCGATAGTTTGTGCTTTGAATTTTGTCTATTCACTTTAGAAAAAATGATAAAAGTACATTTTCTCCCCATTATTTAAGTTTTGATAGCACTTATGACAGGGAATTGGTTAAGTCACCATCCCGGGAGCTATTTAAAAGACGGGTAGACATAGTGCTTGGAGATACGGTTTAGTGATGGTTTTTGTCAGAGTTAGGTTGATGGTTGGACTAGATGATCTGAAAGGTCCCTTCCAACCAAGGGGATTTTATGTTTGTGATAAGCAGCAGAAATCCACATGATCCTAGGGTGTCTCCTGGATAACTAAGTCTGCTGTACTTTGCAGTCAGTCACACCATGAGTCCTTTTACAAGCCATTCAAAATCCAAGTTACAGCTCTTTAGGCTCTTGACCCTGTAAGTCCTTTTGATAAGGCTGTTTCAATATCTCTTATCAGATGGCTGTAAAATATTCTTATCAGATTAACCTTACTCAAGATTATATCCAGCCATTCCTGTGTCAGCTTTGTCCATTAATTTGTATGTCTTACTGGCTGGCATTTAGTCATACCCTGTCATACATAGCACTCAGTCTCCCTGGGAGTCCAACAGGCTGTAAAGAGTAAAGACCTGTAGGTGAGAAGGTGAATAAGAAACTGCCTATCACTGGCACAAACAGTTAAATTGGAAGTTGCTTGTACACAGTTTTTTTTTCTAGTAGTGTTCTTGACACTGTTTTCCTTTAATATTTTCCATTAATAATCATGGCAAAATAACTAGGAGTGTACCAATATTAATTATTAAAAGCTGTATGATGGAAAAAAATAATTACAAATACTGCAAATCATTATCAAATCCTATTGAGTCGCTTCTAACAGGGTAACAGTTCAATTCCACCACCCCCCCCAAAAATGAACATGTCAGCTTCCTGTGTTCAGTACTTCTGAAATCTAGATGACTTTTAGCAATCATTGTAAGCCCTGATACTGTTCAAAGTAAAATACAACAAGGATTCAAAGCAAAGTATTCACTGAATCCACGCTGAACGTATAATACAGATTTCCAAGGTGCTAAGTATTTATAAGCCACCTAAAAATAAAATTTATTAATTACTTTTGCTCTCTTTAAGCAAGAAAGCACTAGAGAGATCTTTAAGTTGGCAGGCAAAGTTAAAGAGATTCTTAGCATTTCAATTCCATTTGTCACATACAGACAAAAGCAGAAAGGCCTGGAGAAAGTGATCCTTGTTTCTCATTTTGAGCAGCATGTTGCAAAATCATTTTAATCGTTCAGCAACAGAGTAAGCAAGTATTTCATACACGTACTCTAAAAACGTAAAAAAACCTAGCAAGTACCGTGTTTCATCTTCTGAAAGATGAAAAGTGGACAGACAACACCTAATGAGCACACAGAAACTTGAATAAAAACCCACTCAGAATAAATATCCACTAAGGTCACCATTCAGTATGTAACAATAGACAGTACAGGACACCTAGGAAAAGAGCACAAGACCAGGGAACATACACAAGGTACACCCTCATATACCCTTGCAGTCCCAGTTACCTGTATTTCAGAAATTACCTTACTTATTAGTACTATGGCTTAAAGACGTTTTCTTTTTTTCCATGAACTTTAAGTGATAAAAGTTCCAGCATCCAAAATATTCTTTGTTAACGTTAATGAACTTGTAGTTTATTTCCCCACTGTGTAAAAGAAAACCTTTTGGTTTAAGCCTGATCATTTAACTTTATGTACTCCAATTCCTCTACAATGATGAAATTTCACAACCATGCTCAGTTCACCTTTTTCATTCTACACAGTTTTATAACCATCACCATTCCTCTCATCATCTGCTTTCCAGGCTGGACAGATCTAACCTATTTAGAGTTTCTTCACACAGAAATCATTACATAGCTCTCACCATCCTATCTTTTAGAAAGAAACTAGGATTTTTATTTTTTTTTTTAAATAACAATTCAATAAGAAAATACACAGTTTGAGAGACAGGCACATGGCAGATTCCTGTAGCAATATAATGTCATTTTCTACTTTATTTTAAACTTCTAATCTTTGATTTGCCTATTTGTTTGCTACAAAGCATTAAACAAATATTTTTGAGAAATGCTTGCAATTACTGCAGCCAATCCTTTCTTTGGGACAGTAGGAGCTATGTTTGAAGCCATTATATTTCTCCACATAAATTATGCATGCATATATTCCACACTTTTCACGGGCATTACTCTATATATGTTAATACTGGATTTCACCTTCCATTTTACTATCCAGTTCCTTGATATTGCAAAATCTTTTCACAATGCTCAGCCGTTCTGACCACCATTAACAGGGTATTTTTAAGTATTAAATGTCAGCTGAGTCTTCACTTTATTCCCTTGGTTTTCAAAAATCACTTATAAATCCACCAGGCATTTGCTTTTTATCTTGCAATCCTTTCATCACAGGCTATGGCATAGTTCCGAGTTCGGCGTTGGTGTTTTTGGGGTGCGGGTTTTGCGGTTTTTTTAGAGCTCTAAATTCAATATATTGATCACAACACCCACATGCACTACACTGCTGATTCCTTCCAAGAATACTAACAGACCTGCAAGCCGTGCCTCCCATTGAAATAACCCTTGCCTCTACATTAAAATAAGTCCAAGTCTTGCATTCTCACAAGAAAAAACACCTCCCAAGAGCTGCTCTCAACCTATTCTCGCAAAGCTATGTCAAAAGCTGAGGGGTACCACTTCTTCCATTCACTGGCATTTCAGACCCACGCAGAGGTGCAGGAAGTGAGCGTTCAGTAGCCCGTTCACTAAAAAGGCTGTCAGCTACAGATTAGTCACCGAATTAAGCTCTAGGAAGCATTTCAAGGCGCAAAGTTATTTGGAAACAAAGAGAAGGGGGCGCTGCGAACCGCACACGCTCCCCCACACCCCGGGGCACGGCGCCCTTTCATTTCCTTCAGTCAATCTGAGCAAAGAGGAACCACCAGAGATTGAGGGCGGGGGGG
>VYZM01010795.1:160069-196770 GCA_013398915.1 Dromas ardeola | reverse complement strand
GGGGGGGGTGGGGAACGGACGACGGGACACGGCACGCCTTCAGCTGCCCCCCAGCCCACGGCGGAGGGACGGGAGGGAGCCGAGGGGCGTGCGGGGAGGGGCAGATGGAGGAGCGGGGCGGTGGGAGGGAGCCAGCGATGTGTTCCCCCCACCGTGGGTGCAGCTCCCCAGGCGGCGTCCCCACGCCCCCCAGGCCTTTCCCCGCTCGTTCAGAGAAGCAGGTGGCTGCTTCTCTGTTTCGAGGTGTGCTTGAGTGCGTTACATAAACAGATTATTCCCGGCGGTATGTTAATAGAAGCTCTTGTGTTAATCATGCAATCTGTAGTGGAACGCTTTCTTCTTTTTTTTTTTNGGTTTTGTTTTTTTGTTTTTTTTTTTTTTTTCCATGTAATGAATGAGCAATAGAGTTTTAGATTCCAGTTTAGCGTTTAAGAGAGTTGAAGTGGAACAATGAAGTCACCTATTTAGGGAGTAGGACCGTTTCCCCATAGCGCATTATGGCTTTGCAGTCATAGTAACTTCCCCAAAGGAGCTCAACCTGTTTATAGACAGTAGTGCATTAAATGTAACGCTGACCTTACAAAGTGGGACAGTATCATATAGGTATTTTGCAGCCTTTAAAGTCTGAGGTACAGTGGGGCTGAAAGCTTGGGACCTGATTAACAACAGAACCTAGTTTTCCCTTCATATGATTTAAGAACTTTTTTTTTTTTTCAAATGTCTTTACATCCTGTATAGTAAATTCTGCCTTCCTCACATAAAAAACAATTTGGATTCCCTCCTTCACCCGCCTGGTCCAGACATGAATAATATTCAAATAGTCTTTCCATGAATTAACTTCAGTACTCTTCCTAACAGTCATGTGTCCATCTGCTGTCAGTTTGAATCTATTTCTCCTATTTAGTGTGTTTGGAATCAACTCAAACTTGGGATGATAAATAGGAAAAGACCCTATTGAAACAGACTAGAAATGGTGTGGTACTTTATGCTGTCTGGGACCCCCAGAATGACTTTCCACTATGTTGTTGAATTCCTATTTCTTATCATGTAGAGTGGGACATAAATACAAAATATATGATCAAATTCTCATAACTGCACAAAACTTAAGTTAATACCAGCCATTGATAATGTATTCCTTATGATATAGTGAAGGCAAAGACACCTGGTGTTGCAGAAGGTAATGTGCATTATTTATAAGTAACTGGTACAGCTAACATCCAGGTGCTCAGAAGTGCGGAGTCAACTGGAAAGAAAGTCAAAATTGCCTGAACCAATGAAAATATCTAATTTTGACTCCTTCCAGGGCTGAGGTGAAGCCAGTTTTACTGGTGCAAATCAAGAAAAAATAATTGGTAACATAGGCATTGGCAACTCTGTATTTGTACTAACGGAAATGATAGAGCTGAGACCTATTGCTAACCTATTTCTGGTTCTTAAAGCTGTTTAATTAACCTGAAACTATTCTTGAAGCAGCTGTCAGCCATATCCAGAAATCACCATTCAGAGCTACCCATGGGTTTCTATCAGCAAGTTTTTCTCTTCTGTCTCTCCAATAACCTTAGTGTTGAAAAGTTGCTGAGATTTCACAAGCCTTATTACTCACACATATATTCTGGGGGTAGAATGGCCAATTTTGGAAAATCCTTAAAGTGGTATAAGGCTGAAGTTTGCTTTGGCTCTAAAAGTTTTAAAGCAAGTCCCTGGAGTATTAGCTACCGAAAGTAAAATTGAACTTTTAATGAAAACTGCTGCAATGACAGTAATGCAGGGTTAAAAGTTACAGTACATCAATGTCTAAGTGGACCTGGAGGTTGGAGACACACACACAGACATGGGAAGATACTACCAAAGGTATCAGGAGCAAAAAAGTGACAAACTTTTTGGGCCAATTAGTGGGAACAGTATTTTAGCGCTCCCTTCTCTAGTGCCATACAAATAAGCAGGAGTATGTTGCTAGTGTCCCTTCAACTCAACTGAGTTTCCTCAGCATCCTGGGTGTTAAGCCACTATTATTTGTAGAAAGTAGCGTAAGGAAACAAGTTATTTGAAACGTCATTTTGCTGAAGCAGCAAACCATGGCCTTCATTAGGCTTTAAACATTTCCTTGTCATCCTCACCGTATGAGGGCAACCGCAGTGGAACGGTTCTTCTGTTTATGTAGTTCATTGCAGCTCTACTTACTTCAGTGAATCTAGGTCAAATTACACTGGCTCAGGATTTGGCTGCACCCTTAAACTTTAAACCGATTATAAATTTTGATTTGTCAGTGTATTTTCCATGGGGTCAAATCCCAGTTTTACGGAGTAAGAGAGTGTATAACCTTGCACAGTGCACGGCAACTAATGCTTACAAAGAGGCTAGGTAACACTAAGGTAAGGATAAACATGAGGACGGTGCGAAGCTGTATTTAATAGGTTCAAGTATCTGTACCTCTACAATAATTCAGTTGCAGAGAGGTTATATAGACAGGAGCTAGAATATTTTTCAAATTCCCTAAGAGAACCAGTGAAATCTGAAATCAACGAAGACAGATACCAAAGTTTTCTAAGCATCCATAAGCATCATGGCCACTATAGCAGGGTACGATGCTTGATGTGGGCATACATTAATTGCAGAACATACAGAAAGGGCCCTAGACAGCAACAGATCTCTCTTTGTTGGTAGTAATCAAAACCCCCCCGCCTCATTGTCCATTAGTACTCGTGAATTGCACCTCCTGAAAAAGAGCATTGCAAAGCCAATGTTCCAGCCCCTGAATACTGACATACAAACTGTAAGAGATTTTCTGTAGACAGAGATCAATCCAGCACAAATCCATGCCTGACACAGGAGCCAGTGCTACAGCACCCACTGTCAACAAGACCTCTCCAGCTCCATCGGAGTGAAAAGGTAGCAGACTTCAGCAGCCCTGCCATCCAGAACCACGGCAGCAAGCCGGGGCTGTGCCAGCTGATACAGAATTAATAAGCTATGAGAAAATATGCTCAGAAACTGCATGTAGAACAGACAAAGGGACATAAGTACTTGCACAGAAACTCAAGAAGATGCACGGAAGCTTTTTGCACATGATGCGGTATCAAGGGATTTGTTAGAAAAATTCTCCAGGACCTGAAGTAAGAGTCCAGTGTCTCATTTGCATAGTTACCTGCTGATAAAAAAAACTGGCATGCTGGCCTTGGTGTTGATTCCTTTCATCTCTAGAAAGATCCTTTGATTCTTCAGGACTGACCATTGTATCTTCATTACAAGCACTCTGACCTGTGAAAAGAAACAGACTCCTGTTGTTCATCAGGCACTTGAATTTACGATCATTTCGTTTAATAGCATCCCTTGATTTTATTAAAGAAAAAAGTTAATCAGATGCAAACACTTTAAAATTGAACGTCTGACCCAAAAGGTGGGGGAAAAAAAAAAACCCTGCAGTAGTATTCTCTTTAGGTATTAGTAAACTCCAGATTAATGTCAATATAAAGGGCTGGTTTATTGAGTGAAGTTCATATTCAATGGTAAAGGAATATGTCACAGGTGCAGCCTGACTTATAATTAAAGAAGGTAAAGGGGAAGGGAGGGAAATTAGGAGGATGAAGCTAAGCACAACACTGGTCGTTCAGAGCCAGAAATCTTCTTGGGCGAGTCTGCCTTGTGAGGCAATGGCGGAAGGGCAGGAGAAGGATTGCCTAGCTGCAACAGAGAAGAAACACCTTGTGAGACTGGGGCCTGCAGCTCTGCCGCATTATAAATGCCACGCTTCAGACTTCAAGCATATCAAATTTATCAGCCAATTTGTAAGCGCCTGGCAACAGCCGAGCTTATAAATCCATTATTTGCAAACACCCCCCGTGGCTCGCCTTATCGTATGCTAAATACATGGGCCACAATATCTGAGTGACAGCATCTGTACCCACAGGACTGCGGCACAGCTGACGAGTTCAAGATGAAATAAAGTGAATACTTACATCTTCTGTGGGGCTTCTTGTCTGCCTAAGTAACAGCAAAACACACTTTAGTTTTTGAGGGCTAGTTATGCTCAGATCTAGGAGGGTAAGAGGGAACACTTTACATCCTACATCTTCAAGAATATGATAATTAACTTTACACTGGCATTAATACTGAAAGTACTCTGATTAGATGTCAATCTAACAACAACAGAATAATTTTTTAAAATGTTAAATTCTTCCAGCTAATGACTTGAAAATGCATTGCATTTCCTCTTCCTCAGTCAAAACCGACCATGATAAAATATTACGGGTCAGATGTCCCAAACTGAAGGAAATCAAGACCCATGTGGCAGAAATTGCTATATGAAGATATGTAATTAGAGAATAAAAAATCGATATTGTTTTCATTACTGCAGAGAGATTTTTTTGCTTTCCTTCCCCTAAGGACAAATGTGGAAATGAAACAAGAAGTACCTCATATTACGTGTCTTTATTTGAAAGCCAAACACAGCAAGGAATGGAAGTTGGAAGTGGGGTCACCAGGTTCTAAATAAATATCCTAAAACCAAGCCTAAGAAAGAGCAACAAAACCACTATTTTCTCAGGTCTTAAAGGCTCCCTGAAGCATGCTACTCAGTAGTTACCATTCACGACACTTTGCAGCTAGCAAAGACAATGTGGTACAGCAACCTAACGGGGGGAGTAACTTACACACAGGAAGAAAAGTCTAGGCTTGTTTTTATTTCCCCTATGTGACAATAACTGATGCAGTTTACAGACATTTTGTGTCATTAGGGTCCTACCATGCAGTCATTAGCATTTTTATTTTGTTTTGTGAGAAGCGTCAGTCTCGGCGTTTCCATGGCGTAATGGGTTTAAAAGTTTTGGTCTTTCGAATTCCAGTTATACGTGGATTAAACTCTAGGATACCTACTGTGAGTGTTAATGGAGGACGGGAGCTAATTAGTTTGTGCACCCTCTTATCCCGTGCCAGCAGACTGTGCTCTATTATTATGGTTCCATACACTTTTAAGAAGAAGTGTCCTTGGAGTTCATTAGCCTGATTTAAGGTTTTCAAAGAGGTAAATTTAGAACTGTTTTGGAGGAGGAAATGTAAGAGAACTTCCCTACTCTCTTTTTGTTTTCCTTATTAAACTTGAAAACCAACTGTCATTTCCTTTCCTCTCCTCACCCAGTCTGCTTTAGTGTCCAAAACATGAATTAGCATTTGAAATCCAGGTTTTTGCCCTCAAGGATTTACGGGACAAATGGAAGAAAAAAAAAAATTAAGGACCCATTAACAGAACAAGAAGATATTTTCCTCTTCAAATGTTGTTTTGTGTTCTGAAGTGACACTTTGGAAAACACACATCAGATTCTGTTTCTTCATTTCCCCATATTACACATGCATTTTCACAGCCAGCTTGAAGCAAAAAAATGCTTTGTTTCTCACATTTTGCTGTGAGCATGGATAAAACTGTTCCAAAAAGCAAAGTGCCTTCAAACTGGCAGGGAATGAATGGTTGGCAAAGTTGCCAAGGGTGATTTCCATGTCAGGGAATTGGCACATCTTTCGGTAAGGCGGTTCTGAATAATACCATCCACACCTGCTTTCTCTCCCATTGCTGGCTGCAGCCAGCCAAGTTACTTCTATTGCAGTTTACAAGATGAAGTGTGAGGCGGTGCGAGTTCTGCATCTGCTAGAAGTTGGTATTTATGGCAGAACAGTGTTTTATTATGTACACAGTTTAATTTTTTCAGTGTTTGTCAATAGTCCGTGCAATTCCATGGGGGAAACCCATGAAGTCTATTTTCATATTTACATGCTTGTCAATCTATTATTCAAATCCCTTTACTGACTAAGTAGTTTAATCAATTTCCACTACTGACTGGCTCCTCAAAACTATCCTCCTCCCCAAATTCAGAAGCTTTTCTAGTATGAAACACATCCCATGTGATGCTTGTAGGAGCAGCTGCATCTCTTCTCTCAGCTGTTAGGATTACGCACCGTCCTAGAGCAGCATTTCAGTGTTACTTTGCTGTTACACCAGAGACTGAACTGTGGCTTAAAATCTTAAAATCAGCCGTTCATACCTAGGAGTACCTTCTTACCTCGACTAGGCTTCTCTCTGAGATGTATCTTTTAACATTGACAGAAAGATACGCATGAAGCCAGACAAAAACTTCATCTTTTCAAGTTTATGGAAGAAAAAGAAAAATCAGACATCAGAAAACAAGCATATCAAAAAACAGTTCAGATTTGCAAAGCGTTTATAGGTTCCTTTCTTCTTCCCGCCTTCTACTGCTGCTTAAAGCAGAAATGAGGGATGGCTTCCAACCTGCCAGTATGCAGGTGACTTTGATTTCAGCAGTTATCATCACTCTCCAAGTAATAGACACCCTATTTCATATGAGGTACTCAAGAAATCCAAATCTCCTCCCAAAAATCAGGTCTTTCTATTGAAAAAGGTATTAGAAGACTCTGGATCCACCCTCAGAAGCACCCCTGGAAATTTTGCCTCTTCAAATACTGGAGCTACGGGCTTTATCTGGAAGCTTGATGATTAAGAGCCATGAGAAGGTAGCACTGAATCAGTCCATCCCCAAAACCAGACAAGTCAAACTATATAACATCTCCAGTTTTATGGCATTCTCTTAAATTTCCAGAGCTCTCTTTTGTGGCAGAAAGTTAGTTACATATTCTCTCTTAAGATTATTATTTTTTTTTAAATTTTTGTTCTGATGTGTGTCAAAAGCATCACAGGATGTTCATGCTCCTCCTTGAAAGCTGAGATACAGCTTGTGATTTCTTGGTGCTGAAACACATTTGAAACTTGGCTCAAAAATGGGCAATTTGTGCAAGGAAATAGAAAAGGTAGCATTTAGCTTTATTGCTCTCCAAAATACCAGTAGCTCTCCATTTCAGTGAAAAGCAATATCGAGAACGTTTTGGTTTTAGTGCAGTTATTTCTTCCTTACTGCTGGAGAGTTTGTAAGCCTGCATTTTAATAGTATCTGCAAAAAAAACCAACTTGAAAGGTAAAATACTAGATGAGTTATTTTCCTTACAATAACTAAAAGAAAAACTCAAAAATATCCCACATAGTCTACCCTGGAGGGAAACGCACCACTTTTTTCCCCTTTTACATTTACTAAGTGACCAGCATAATGTCATTTCAAATCAGGTATCACCGAAATATTCCCTCAGGACTATATTTCATACTTTTTTTTTTTTTTTTCCACAAAATAATTTATTTTCCTCAAGCAGGAAGTCACTTCCTTCTGTTTGCCAGACCCCTTTGGGAGATGGCAGAATTCAGATCAGAAAGTGTTTTGACAAAAAGGCGCAAAGTTGAAAGCCAAGCCAGAGAACAATGTTAGAAAGACGGGTGTAAAAGGGAGAAACAACACAGCGCTGCTTCATTTTTCCCTCCAGGTGTGTTTTCATGAGTTTAAAGCAGTGTAACTATATTTCAAAATTCTGGCTCATTAAACCTTAGGTCTTGCTGAAACTCGGCACGCATGCTGCAAGCACTCAAAAATACGCATCAACTCCTGAGCACTCAGTAGGATAAGGAACATCCTGATCAGCTGAAAACAAGAAACGCATACCAGTCCCCTAGTCTTCAGCAAATTTGGGGGTTCATGTGCTCTCGTCTTTAACAAAGGCGTCCCCCCACCCCTGAGTGCTCCTCCTCCAAATATGAACAGCAGTGATTAGACACTGATGCAAATGTGATTCTCAGCAGTTCTCATTGGATGCAATAAGGTGGTTATTTAAGTGAAGAGGATACAATATCGTTGAAATAGGGGTGTCATGTAAATTAACAATACTGAGCTAAATAACAAAGTACTCGCTGCAACATGGGCATCTGTATTGCGGAAAGCAAAGAGAGATCATTAAACCCCTATGGTGCTTTGTACATTGATCCAGAATTAGAAGACATTTGTGAATTTGTTACCTGAAATGATCTTGCACTTGACTCAATAAGCCAGTTTGGGATGTATTTTGATCAACATTCAGTTGATCAGGTCTTCAGGTTAATACTGCAGGTAACAATCTAAATTACAAAGGAGAAATGTGCATAATCAGAATGAAGGAAGCGTTTGATTCAATTAGAACCCTCAAATAACACTGTGCTTATACCTAGCTGGGAAGAGTACCAAAGGACACCTTCAGACGTTACCTCCTGGTTTCTTTCTTAGCATCTTCTTAAAATAAATCATTTCAAATAGATAGATTTTCTTTAAAACCAGTAATGCTTGCAATTATTTTATTTTACTTGCTTATCTCTCACAGCTATCACACATTTGCTCCCTCACCACATTTACAGATCACACAGACCTAAACAGAGAGGTATATTTCTTGCTATAGTCTGTTTTCCAGGGGAAAGACCCTTGTTGCTGCTTTTTTTTCCCCGTAACGCCTTAATTCTCGATGATATTTACTAACTAGATTTACCATCATTAGCTTTGCCACTTCTGTCAGACAACAAGTTTTGCTGGCAAATATTTATTCTGTGTCTGATAGTTAGTGTTTCTTCCCCCCTGCCCTGTGTCCTTTTTTTTTTTTTTTTGATGATAAAAGCTTCCCATTTTATCTGTCTTCAAGGATATCTGTAGTGATACTTAAATCAGCTGCAAGCGCCATCAATGCGACTTCTAACTTGTCCTGTAATGAACCTATTTATTCCATTTGCTTGTAAGAAATTGTCATCTCTTCAAATAGTGATTCCCAACAACAGACATTTCGTGCAAAGGCAGAAGTGAAGCTTCTCCTCCTTTGAAACAGTAGTAAAACGGGAGAGACGTGGAACATCTGCTGCACTTGTTGGAAACTTGAGCTCATGAGGATATTCATTTTCTGGAAAGAGGTACCCGATCGGTGCCTGCGATGCCTATCAGGTCTCAGGCAGTTCGAGCTGACCTCGACAGCAGCTCTATTTTCCCCCATCTGCTGTCGGTCCACTACAGGGCAGCGCTGAACCTCATCGATAGTTAACCGTCGAGGGAACGAGTATTTTTCCACATGATCCCTATCTTTATAACGGCTGTTTGCTCTAAGAATTAATTAATATTTTAATCAGTCCAGAAGGGCGTGGCAGTCACTGCAGTGCAGCCCTCTCGTAGTAGATGTTGTGTCACATGGAAATTCCCAACTTTGATGACACTTGATTTCACAGGTCAGCTTAGCCTGATCCTGTCAGATGATCTCCCCGAATGATGAAGAAAGCTGTGTGAAAAGCCTCTACCGAGAAAGCCGATCTTCTAATACTGGACGTAATCATGAAGATACAAAATGTATTGGAAGACCAGCATACCGTACCCGCTGAAGCACTGAATATCTTCCAGTCCTGTTTTCTTTCCATAATATCAGATACTGTGACATGCCTATTCTTTAGAATTTTTCTGGTTTTATTTTTCTTCTTTTAATCTGCAGTTATTTGTGAATGATACGTACCATCAAACAATAAATTAGAAGATAAATGTCTATTAAAACTCATAAGCTTGAAATCTGTTAGATTTTAGTTAAATGTGCAGATTTTCGATATTGTAAGCAGGTATTTTGATCTAAAAGCTAGGTTGGTTCTTAGAGTGAATTATAACTACCTAATTGAAAAGCTCCCTGTACTGAGTTTTGTACCTGCATTCCTCACACAGCGGTTGGACTGTGTTTGTGCGTGGCTAATGACCTCGAAGTGAAATTGAAAGGCTTTGCATGTGTTGGAAGATTAAGGCTGAAACCTTAGAAGCTGGGATCTGGACTCTCTAATCCACAGCAGCATGCTACAAACACCTCCTCCTCGTCAGTTCTCTTCCTTCCTCTTTTTCTACTTACATCCCTATAAATAGTTCAGGAAAGGGTCTATGCATTTGGGCAGCAACTAGGCAAGAAACGGTGTAGCAAATGACTACAAAACAAGAATAACCCAATTCTCTAACAGGCAAATAAACACAAGCCTACTTCCTTCACCCAGACTATAAGAACAAATCTGTAAATTGAGCGTTGTAACTCTTGAGGATATGGCCAAAGCAGGCTACAACGTGACCTATCTTACCAGCCTCTGAATGGAAAGCAACAGAAAGAAAACATGCATACACGTTAGCCTGCAGCGCTAAGCTACTCCGCCAGATTCCTTTGTTCCAAGTTTTGAAGAGAAATTAAAATACAAAGGCTCCACTGCTGGCAGTGGGTCACCTGAGTCTGGCCAAGTGGACCACAGCTCCCTTGTGGAGCTCTGCTGGTCTTTTCAGCAGCCAGCACAGCATTTACTTCTACGTCTTGGGTTATAAATATGCAATGAACACGCCCCCTCGTAAATCTCCTGCTTCTTCCAGGTCCCTTCCTGTGTGGCACGGGAATGAGAATAAATCCTGGTTTATACCTTCTATAATTCAATAGCTCAAGAAGATTACCCAGGGTATATATCAGGGTATATTTGGATGCATCCTGCCTTTGGGAGGGTAGTTAGCTCAGTTCAACTATAGGTTTACAGGTACAGTTTTCCACAGAGGAAATAGAGCCAGGCAAAATTCATCTCAGTAGCTTTACATGAGGATTAAACATTCAGTAGAGGGTTTGGGAAACAAAGTAAACACATAGGCATTATTATAGATATGTTTTTGTGGGTTATAATCCCACTTTGTTCCTTTCTGGGTTTTCTGACTTTACAGAAGTCAGTAACCTTAATTTACAGGTATTCTTTTTAAATATAATTCTAGATTTACTGTGGCAGCAAAAGCACGACTTTAACTTCTAGAGCATGTAAATTTATGAAAACAAGAACTTGGTGTTTTAGCTCAGTGAAAATGCAGGATGGAGGGAGTTTGGTTTGGGGGATCTATACTAAAGAAGTTACTACAAAAGCCAGCCAAAGATGTGAACATCTGTCTGCTCCTGTTCCAGCTGTGCCGGCAGACAAGTTTACCGCTCCCAGACACACAGCACCATCCCTTTGCCGCAGGTCACTGTCCTGCACGGCTCCTCACATGAGCTTTGCATAACTTATTTTAAGAGCTCCTATTTGGATAGTTTCAATTAACCCGGGTCACGTTAACATAAATACATCGCAGTCGTACAACCGGCGCTGCCGAGAGGTCTGTGGGGGTGTCCCCAGCCCAAAGGAAGCACAGCGGAGCCTCTGCGGCGCGGGGACCCAACTCTCCAGCCAGCACAGTGACTCTCGCGGTGCCTAAAACACAACAGCTCTCTAGCTCTGATTTGGGTTTTATTTATGACTAATCAAGGATTTCAGTGCAGCTTAATAACTGCATCAAGTGGAGATGGTTTTGCTCACGAGGATGAAAGTATTTTCAGGACCGTTGTTTTTTTCTGAAAGACTAAGGTATCCTATGCTATAATTGTCTATTTGCTCCTAGAAGTTTTTATACTTAAAACATTCTTCTGTACACATTCAGTAGCTATGGCAATTTCAAAATACTTTAGGAGCATGGAGTTAATAGTAGCAAACTTCAGAAATTCATAATACATTGACTGTAAATACAGTACACAGTTAAGTGATGCAAACGAAATGTGCTGCATTTCATTCATTTTCATATGTACAGTACCTTTAGAAATATATATATTAGAAGCCCATTTTACTTCATACATCCTGACTAGGTGAATTTGTTACTGTTTTGAAACAGGTATTAATTACATATATGTATATAGCTGTCAGTTTTTTCCAACAGCTCTCCCAGTCTTTCTTTTTTGTTACGTGCTTCACAGGCTGTATTCAAACTTTTACCACTGTTGTCCTTAGCAGAAGTGTGTCTATAAAGGGAATCAGCATTGCAGGAAAAAAGTCTTAATTACGCAATTCATTCGTTAATATTTTACAAGTCGAGTTTCAGACTTAGAGTTTCCTGAAGGGCTGCTGACTATTGTCTGTCAAAGAGCATAAGATATAAAGATAAAACCCTAAGGCTTTATTTTCTGTGTTTATATTTTTGGTTTTTTTATTTTAATTTAATTTATTGTATTGTAAAGCAAGAACCCCACAGCCCTACTTTTATGCCTGCCTAGAGGAACTAGAAATGCTGCCCACTCAGGTTTTCACATATTCCTGTCTTGTCCCTCTCCTGGCAGGCCAGCGCCCCGCAACACCAGCTTTTTAAGAAACTCGGTCAAAACCGTTCAGTCCAGGAGCGCCCCGGTCAGGGAACACATTTCAGAAAATCCTTTTCGATCCCCCGTGCCTGTAACAGGAGGGGCAAGCAGTCCCTTGCACATTAATCCCCAGCGTGGGGACATAGTGTTACATTGCAGACATCTGGGACGGCAACCAAGAAACCTACTTCTTCGGCATAGTGTGCCCTTTGTCTCGCTGTGCTGCCAGGATTGTGGGAAAAACAGACCTCTTGCTTTTGGGGCTGCCTTTTTTTGGTGTGGGTTTTTTTTTTTTTTTTTTTTGTTTNTTTTTTTTTTTTTTAAGGTTCATTGTCCAACAAGCCATGAGATCCTGTGCAGAGGCTTAGGACCTTCTATTCATCATAGACCTTGAAGTTTGTTACAGTAGAAAATTAAGAGTTTTTTCACAGTGCTGGAAAGGATATGTTGCCTGTTTGTCTCTATTGCTTCCCCCCCCCCAAAAAAAAAAACAACTGGAGAAATGTGTACACCGAGTACAAAATAAAGCCCTACGTGCATTATACTAACTTACCAAATTGGCTTTTCAGCAGGAACAAAATCTGTCTGCAAACAGCGGGGAAAACAAAATTATCATGATACAGCATGCTAAGAAAACTGAGCTGCCTTGTAAGCTTGTTGCTGTAATTCATCCCTTCCATTGTATTTACTCCCTGTCCCCATCTTTTTTTATTCACGTTACGGGTCTAAATTTAGGATGCAAGCTTTTTGCTGCAAAATCTGTGTAGTTTCATGCATGGCATATGTCGGGCAGACGCTGTACACACAGGCACATCTTTGGGGAATATTCTGTTCCAAAACCAAATCATCTGGTAAATCCAAAGCCTTAAAACGGTAGTTACCCTCCCTCACCCTGGTAGAACTATTTTCCCATGCTTCTCAGAGTGCAGCTGGATGTCTTGCCCTTACATAATGAGGGGCGATACTCTGCTTCTTCATTAGGTAGTTTGGTTCGGCATCCTTTACCAAGTCTACTTGTTTGGAAGCAGGTATGTTAAGCTGTGCAGGCTTTCGTATTGCTAATGTAAAATTAATTCTGATCTGATCTGTCTTCCCAACCCCTTGTAAAGTCAACAGGAGCTGAACAGACCATTAAGGAAGCAACTGCAACAGAATTAACCTCTCTGTAAAAAAAAAAAAATCATTGGGGTTCTTTGCTTGCAACTTAAGGACCTTCCTGCTCAAGCCATGACCCAAGGACCATTCCTTTGCCTGGGGAAGTGATTTATTCGCTCAGGCTAATAGGAGGAGGCAGAATTTTTATCTACCCTTTCATTTTTGACTCATTTCCTTTTTGTTTATTCCCTCACAGTCATACGGTCTTGTCACATCGTCACTGACGGGAATTATGCTCCATCTCAGGTCATGCTGTCATTTTAAATCTGATTGTTAGAGCAAAGGAAAAAAAAAAAAAAAAGAGGTCAATAATTGCTACCATTTTGTTGGGAACTGGCAGGCTACATCTAAGGTCTCCCTAGAGAAATCTTCTTTAATTACAAGTTAAGCTGATGTTCCCCAGTGTAGTAGGTAGAATTGAGCAGGATTACTTTTAAAAGGATTGCACCGATCTGCTTTGGTGACAGTTTCATTTTGAAATTCTGATAACAACCAAGAGGATGGATTATAAAGATACTGTCCTCGGGAGGGTACACAACTGACACATTTTGCAAATTGGGCCACAGCAGCCACCCTTCCTTTCCACTCTTCTGTTAAGACCAGTTGAGTTCTATTTTGAATGCTGCAGCTGCCATGTATTATTTTAGCGATTACTTGACATGGTTGTAAAGAACAGAGCAAAAAAAGTTTGGAAACTGTAGAAAGGAAATCCTGCAAGCAGTGATTCTAAAAAGGGAATTTTTCATCCTGGAGACTCAGCCTTTTACAAGACAAAGCAATCAAAAATGTGTTAAAAGCTGAATGCTTTCAAGTACTTAAATTATGAATAGATTTTGGGAAACCAAGTAAATATTAATGGATTCTTAAATCACTTTCATTCTAACCCATGCCACTGTAGTGCAGAAACCTTCCAAATTCCTTTTCCTCACAGTTAAAAAAAACCCCAACCAAACCAACTAAAAACAGAACAGCTTATTCATTTTGCAAAAGCAGTTTATCTTAAAATGATATAGGATGTCACAGTAGTGTGGCTGGTAAAATAAGACTTACCTTATTTTATGTGAGAAATCAATATTTTCTATGACTCCTAGCAGGTTGCATAGTCCAGAAACAAAAGACTGATGTCTGAAGTATCTCACATAGTTACAGTGTTTTCATGAAAGTTGTTCTGCCTCTTAGGGCTTACTCACCTTTGGGGTTGATTTGAGTCCTGACAGAAGCCATAAAGCAGATATTCTTCCACCTATGTCCTTCTTCCCATGTGCGGGGTGAGCATGTGTAGCACTGAGCAGAACTGCAAAACCAAATGAAAAGAGACCTCTTGTTAAACAAAACTAAATATCACAAAGCAGAAAGAGCCTAAATATTAGTGCCATATCTCCAGAAGTCAAAAGCCTGCAGTATGTTGGCTCCTCAGTTGAAAACAGCTCAAATTCCCACTTCCTACAGGAGCACACCAACCATCAACTGATAAAGCTTAAGAGAAGAGCGTTTCTCCAGAATATCCTGGCTCTAAAGGCCTGTCAAGCAGAACTGAGGTGATCACAAAGTGCCTACTTCTGACGATGGCTCCCAAAGCCAGACAATCCGGTTTCAGGAGTTTCACACCAAGTAAAATGCTGCACAACTTCATATATTATCATAAATTTAGCAGTACAAGGCAGAAGTTGCTAGCCTACTTCACTACAGCTAGAACCTAGCATTTTCAGAGAGACATAAGAACTATGATAGTTTGTGAAGCCCTATAGAATCAAGAGTTAAAACAGTCTTTTGGAGGGTAAACAAAAAAAAAAGCAGGGTTTTTTTTTGTTAGTTAGGAAGACAATGAAAACACACACACAAAGCTTTTACAGTTTGATCTTCGTTTTATGTGACAATTTTTAAAGAAAGGTGAATGTTAAGAAAGCCCAAAAGTAAACTTAATTTTTTTCCTTTCATTGCATTGGGTTATCATCTATTGCATTTCCCAGAAGCACCTTACGCGCAAGAAAATTTTATCATTCCATAAGCTTGTGTTTTAGAGACTCAACGCAGCAGCAGCAAGGGTTGCCTATAGGTTTGCATCTGTAAAAACCAAGAAAAAAAATCTGTGCCATGGGAGGCATAGATAAGGGTGAGATGGATTACAGCTGACATGGGGTGTGCATCTACACTGTGGTTACAACTGAGGATGGAGTGCAGGTGTGTTGCGTGAAAGACCAAGCATAGTTGGTCTCCCATGCTGAGGTGACCAGCTGAAGCCTTGCCCAGAGCTCAGAAACCTGAAGCAGGCGCGTACCCTGTTCCACTCTAGGATGGGAAGCCAAGCCCAAGAGGTGTTTTCCTTCCTGCTTCATCAGAGGCGATTCCCACAAAGGGCAGGTTCACCGGGAACCATCAGTAACAGCAGGTCTTGGTGCAGAAATCAAAGGTGTTGAACCCATGGGAGAAACGTGCACTCAACTTGTTTTTGATATGTCCTGCTAGCATTCAGCACACTAACCTGGAGCTCGTGGTTGTTGCTGGATTTCAAACATAAGGAACACTGCAGCTGCACAGCTCTGCCTGTGTATTTTTCCACTATGACCGACTTAAGCATGGCTGGAAACTGGGCCGAGATGCAGAGAGGAGATGGGGAAACATGCTGCTTCTCCCATCACTAAGCCCTCTTCTACTCCTAGTGCCCTCGTCCGCTCCTGACAGACGGTGCCATTTGCATTACACTCAGTGGGTGAAGGTGTGTCGCTACCAACAGCAAACTGCATCAGGAACCCATTTCAGTCCACCCGAAGAAAGGGAGCCCCTGGCACAGCGCATGCTGTTTTGGGGGGCAGTGAGCAAGCTCAATGGGCTCTGCTTCCTCTGTTTGAGGGGCTACGGGTGCCACGTGGGCGGCACGGCAAAGGCTCTGCCTTTAGTAGGCCACCGTTTCTCTTAATGCTCTCTGTGAATAATACCCTGAGAGCCATAAGATGCCTAAGCAGGGGTTTGTTAAGAGAGCTGTGTCCTCTGAATATTATGTAGGCCACCCAAACTCACACTCCACAGAGGAGGACGGGGAAGTTTCTCAACCTTCAAGCCACGAAGTCGTCTGCTTCCCTTTGATGTCTCAACAGTATAAAGTTGTACCTGAAGGAAAGCACTTTTTATTTAAAACACTGAGGATAATACTAAAGATAGCACAGGACCAGATACCAAAGGATGGCGTTGGTTTTCTGCTACTAGCTGCTTTAGCAGAAATGGCAATTAACTCAGGGCAGGTCTGCGGTAAATCCCTTCTGGCCTTACTCTTTTCTGTGGAAGCCTCTAGATCTGCTCATGGGAGCTGTTGGTTTGAGACTCTCTGCTGTTTCTCCACCCTAGGCAACGAGAAGGGCTGTTTTCTGGGCCCACAGTTCCTATTACTTTAATATTCCAGTCTGCTTTGGGGGAAAAGACACCCACAATAATTACCATCAGCACAAGCGGAACTGCATAAAAGTGGCATTCCCCAGAGGTACATGGATACCACAGGAAAACTTGCCTTAGGTGCACGTTAGCCCAAAGACCAGTTACTAGCGCCCCAAAGAACAGGGAGATGTTATCAAGAGGAAAGATTTCTGATGAATGGTTGCAAACAACTCTGGCAGGCAGAAACTATTTTAATATTGAGTATGATCTTGAGGTTATGTGAAATAACAAAGAAAACTTGATACAGAAAAAAAGAGGCATTCTGAAGTACTATTCCTGAACATCCAGGGAGCAGCTGGTGGGAGAAACTAATTGAAGAGCCTCACCCTTCCTTACAGCAGAGCATGTTTAGGACCTCCTGCCTGCCTGCACTCCAAGGAAAAAGTAGAATATTTCAAGACTGCCACTGCTTAAATGTATAGTGGCCACACCTCTAAACTTTCAGGCCCCAGAGAAACCCTTTCCCCCCAGAGAGATGTGTACCCACTTTCCACAGACCTCAGCACACTGGGACTCACAGACAAGCTATGGGTGGCAGCACACACAGCTCCACTCTCCTTGCTATCGGGCAGCATAAGGCTAAGAAGAGATCTGACAGAGAATTGCCTTTCCCTAGAAAATTAGCCTGAGACTCAGTAGTCTGCTCTACATAGTGTCACTGAAGGCACTATGCAGGGTGCCTTTGGAACCCAGCAATACCCCAGAAAAACACTAATGGGAGAAAAGAAGGTGTAGGAGGGGTTCCCTGTACAGCAGATCCCTAACACCAGTCCTTGCAATCTGCTGCAGAGCACGGGCATGCTGAGGATGTGATTTTACAACACGGGATGACATACTATTGTCTTATTGTCAAACACCTACAGTCACAAATGCTGTGGTCCTCAATCCAGACTGGAGTGAGGAATCTTTTTTCTGAATCCTCTTCATGGGTCTTACAGGATGATTCCTGTTCATAGTAAGATTTTTCTACAAGCCCAGACCTAATGAAGACAGCTTGTAGTAAGGGTAATTAAGGAACAAAATACTAACCAGTTAGGTTTTTTCCTTTTTTTTTTTTTTTTAACTGACTGCAACTGCAGGATAAAAGCAGCAGTTTAAGTGATGCTTTTGTTTCTAGAGGTAAAGCAGAATGGCTTTGAAAATAAAAATACAGCAAATGGCTAACATTAAGTTGAAGCAAACTAAGAAAAAAACAAAACAAAACGAAACAGGCTAGCCCTTATGCTTTGAAGTGCCATTTTTCTGGATTCCTTTCCAAAACTGCAGTTTAAATGTGACACATCTCAGCACCATGACACTAGATTTTTTGCTTGGTTGAAGCACGTATGCTAGGAAACTACAGCGCCCTTCAAAAATGCCAGCAAAGCAGGGGTGGATGTGAAGGAAGAACTAGGTACTGCACCGGGCTGTTTGTTGTCTTTATTCCTTCAATCGTTGAACTCCCTTTTTAGGGTACCTGTGCCCAAAGTTTAGAACCCAGCTGCCACATGATGTTGGAAGCTCCTAAATTCTCTGGAGGCATTCCTGTTTCCAGTAGTAACAGCAGCTGTATTTCTGTATATACCTATACTGGTCTGAGCACCTAAACCCTGGGGATCATCCTTGAGCCATGCCTTCCTTGCCGTCCCTCCCCTGTGGGACACAGTCTCCTAAGCCTGGATTTCAGATTGCCACATACGGACCTAAAACTAAGTCTTTGTGATGCTGCCAAACTCACTACTTCATTCCGATTAATTCAATTTGTACAGCCCTCATCTGTTGCACTGGAGACCAAGCTTCGTATTGCTCTTCTGCCCAGTTTGACTCATATCTCACATCTTTTTATGACTTCCCTAACCACTTGATCTGGCATGTCCCCCTAGATCTCTGAGCATAGTCAGCCATTGCTAGCATCAAAGAAAGGGGAAGATTCAGAACTTAAGTAATTTATCTCAAGTTCTGGATTTTAGTCCCTGCTCAGACATATACTGAGACATTGAAGTGCTGGAGCAGGTCCAGAGAGGTGCAATGAACTGATGAGGGGTCTGGAGAACAAGTCTTATGAGGAGCAGCTGAGGGAACTGGGGTTGTTTAGCCTGGAGAAAAGGAGGCTGAGGGGAGACCTTATCGCTCTCTACAGCTACCTGAAAGGAGGTTGTAGAGAGGTGGGGATTGGTCTCTTCTCCCAAGTAATAAGCCATAGGACAAGAGGAAATGTCCTCAAGTTGTGCCAGGGGAGGTCTAGGATGGATATTAGGAAAAATTTCTTCACTGAGAGGGTTATTAAGCATTGTAACAGGCTGCCCAGGGAACCGGTTGAGGCACCATCCCTGGAGGTATTTAAGAGACAGGTAGACATAGTGCTTAGAGATAAGGTCTAGTGATGGTTTTTGTCAGAGTTAGGTTGATGGTTGGACTAGATGATCTGAAAAGTCCCTCCAACGTAGGCGATTCTGTGACCCTATGAAGTATTTCTTAGGGAAACAAGAGCTGCAGTAGAAGAAATGAAGAAAAATAAGTTCCAGAGACAACTGCTAGTCTAAGGCTCAGAGCAGGGGGAGGACACAAGCTGAAAGCCCACTGACAGATTAGTAGAGGGGAGGCGCGAACACCTGTATCACAGGAGGACCTGGCACGCTGCCTGCTGCTTGGACACATGTACCACTTTCTTATCTTGGCTGCGTTTGCAAGGGCAAAGACTTGTGTAGCTGCCCAGCTCCAGAAACAGTCGCTGGCTGTAAGTTGCAAGTAAAAGGCTTAGGTATCACCCTCCAGAAAGGGAGCTCCCATACCCTCTCCTTCTGTCTGCACAGCCCAGGGAGCCACGTACTCGGGTCTTGTACCTTGCATGAGGAGATCAGACATTGCACCCGGGACCATGGAGCTCATCCGGACACCTCCGCGTCACGCACCACAACATTACGCCCCAGACTGCTTTGAAGATTTAACTCTTCCTTGCAAGATACGCGCAAGCAGAGAGAACGCAGAACTAAAAATGAAGATATTGAAGAAATTCATTTCGCCTGTGGAAGTAGCTTCTTTTAGTATGCTCCTGGTAACCTAGGCCAGCCAGATGTTCTGCTTCAGCCTTGGTGGAGGTTCTTCTGGCAGCCTACCCCTTTCCTTGCAGGCATTGCTAAACCAAGTGGTGAATTTCTCCAAATAGCAATAAAATAAGAAAACCTTTAGAGACAAGCGCCCTCACTTCAGAACTACAAGAACATAGGCGATCCTAGTACTTCAGAAAAAAATATCTACTGTTCAAACTATAGGCACCTGGACAGCCCAATTTTAGTAACTGTTGAGAATAAAACCTCTAGCTACATTTAGCTATGTCTTTGCATACTTACCAAACTTTACATCCTTCCATTCATTTTTCGTATCAGAAATTGCCACCCAGTCTTCTTATCGAGGAAGCCACCAAAACCACAGCATTTTCTTGCAGGCAGCGGAAACCTGAGCTACCGAGACACAACTTGTGCACCTCCCTTTCTCCTGCAGCTGCCTCCCTCTTATCTCTTCACCCTCAGGAACACCATCATCACCTCAGCTTTCTCTGCAGTGACAAAATCAGCACAGGAGAAGGCATTCAGCACTTCTGGCTGTAATCAACATTCAAGCAGCTGTTCTCAATCCCCTACAGAGAAAACCAGCCTATTTGATGAATCAGCTCCCCACTGGTTTACTCTACCAGACAACAGGCAGGCCTGTAAGCTACCAGCCTTGTGCAGGCTGCCAACCTGCAGTCAGTAATTTCCAAATATGTGCAAAAATAACCCTCAGCTGCAACGAAGCTGCCCTTTTTGTCACAAAAAGTGCTGAATTTGGTAATATCAACAGGAAAATGTCCAGATATTTGCAAATATGCATGCAAGCTTTAGCAGTGGAATGGAGATCATATTGCCTAGGATGAGAAAATAATAGGAATAAAATACAATCTGTTTGAAAAACACTGAAAATCAAATAAATTGTTTTCAGGCCAGACATGGGTTTTACTGAAATCTTTTAGAAATACTATGTGTTTCTCAAGTGTAAGCAGTGCTGTTCTTCATTACCTTCAAAGCTGTTCTTGAAGTATTTTAAATAATTTTCCGACCAGAATAACAACATCTTTCTCTCCTGGAGTGCTTACAGTTTATTGTGAAAGCTGCTAGAAGAAAGGAAAGAGGAAGAGAAATACAGAAAGACCATTCAATTTTTATTTTCTGTGCGAAAGCTGGAACCTTTGCTTTTTCTCCACCCATACCATATTTTTCAAAAAGAGATTTTTGCATTAAATTAAAACGTATTATACAACTTGCATTTCCAAACCAAAGATACAGATCTCTCGTCTCTTGGAACTCATAACAACTATATCTTTAGATGGAGTCATCAGTGTTCTTTCTCTTAGCTATTCTTGGTTATCTTCTGCAAAACAGGAGCATTACCAAACATTGCTCACGGATTATATGGGCACCCCGCTGGACCCGAACCACCAGCAGAACTTCCCTTGCTGCAGTACTGCTTAGCTCCGGTCACTTCTGTCACACCAAATTACGAGCCGTCTGAGCACAGATCCAGTTACAAAAGTCTGGCAGCTCTGCGGTGCCACTTGTTAGGAAGGAATGAGGCCATGAGATTGCTACGCTAGCAAAAACTTCCCAAGTGGATGCATCTGACGTTGGCAAAAGAGCCCTTTAGCCAGCCCAGTTTACCACAGTCAGAGGGCTGTGCTTTTACTGGGAGCTCTGGCAATATAGCTGTGCTGATTAAGGCTTTGTAACGTAGCTAGTCCCTAATCTTGGTCAGCCATCAGGGTTGAAAGAATGTCCCAGAACGTGGGACACCAAAATTACCATATCAAATAAGGCATCCAGTTTCTGATTCTTGAAACGATTCATCTGAAATGCTAAAAAAGATCTGAGATAATGTCCCTTCTAGCAAATCTTTCTCCTTGCCTTGCTCCCTCCTTGTGCATCCATGGGACTTTGGGGCAGTCTCATCCCCCAGCTAGTTGGTCTGTTTCTCATGAGTTCACTCCAGCTTGTTCCTACTCTTAGTGAGATTATCTAGCAGTGAGTTCCGTATATGAATTATAAATTCCATAAAGCAATGGTTTATTATCAACTTCTGGATGTCCTATCTCCCAATTTGATTGAATATCCCCCTTGTTCTAATGACACAATACATGGCAACCTCTGGCTCACCTTTCTGCCTTTAGCTTCATCTTTCTCTGGCGCTCCTTTACGAATTGTTGTACACATATTTCCCCTATAGATATAAAACACAAATCATAGAAGGTTACTAGGTAGCATAAGTGAGATTGAATGCAGTTTACTCCTCTGTAGGAAGTTTATTTCAGAAAGCCGTTTAAAATCCACATACTCAAATAAAAAGCCTCACAAACATACCTCATTGTGTATGCCTATATTTAATAATTGTCTTTTAATCACAGTTATTGTCTGTAACAGTACCTTATGCACAGGAAGAACACTTTGAATATGAGTTCCCACACTAGCTCAGAAAAGCCCGGTATTGCTAACTCTGAAGTTCAAGGAGCCTTTAATTTTAGAATATCCATCCTCAGACTAACATGCCTTACGGAGACGCTATGCGTGTGGACAAATTCTCATTCTGAAGGGTTTGTGACTGCAGCCGTTAGGACGTAGGACTTCCGGTGGGCTCTTTAGCCCATTGGTGGTCATTCCTGTTCCCAAAGGATCAAACAAGTTACTTTGGCCATAAGCTCCTTGCTTCTAGACTGTGGTATTAGTTTGCTAAGGTTGGGAGATTTTTGAAGATTGTCACTGGGAACAATAGCTGACAGCGACATGTCCATCCACTTGCTTCTGTAAAAGAAAGGAGTTTTATCATGCTTCTATTGGATCCCGGTAGCCTGGTTTTTACAGCTGTATAGAGAGAAACTTAAATCACTTGAGGCAGTGTTTTCAGTGGACAGTAGATAATGCCTAAAGATCATTGGTATTTTGACAAATCAAAGGTATTTTGATACCTGCACTGTTTAGATGGCAAGTACATAATTTTTTGCATGGCTTATACTACTTTTACTAAACTATTAGGAAACCAGTAGACATTGGTCTCTCAGTGAAGACCAACACTAACGAAGATATACAAGCACAGAATAAAAGTGATTTTTTTTTCCATATCTGCTGACTTTGAAATAGTGTTTTAAGTGCAATCAGCATGAAAACAGTAATTCACATATGCGCACCACGCTACTTATTCACTTATTTCCATTTCTGTGCAAAAATATTGAAACTCATTAGAGATCCCTATGTTGCTTTATCATCATTGGCTTTATGCTCCCTCCTGATCTTTCCATTTGGGTGATTTGATTTCCTCAGATAACCTAATGTCTTTTTTGTAGGCGTAGGTAAATAGATCTTCCACAAATCTGTCTGCAATCCTGCCAAACTCCTAGCATTGCCAATGCCCAGAGCAATGTCCTGTACAACAGAAGGAAAACCATGAAATACATATTAATCTTTAGCCTTGTAACTCAAATACCTTCATTGATAAAGGCTATTACAGTGATTTGCCAGAAAGAAGTGAGTTGTCTGAACATGTGTTTTTGTTCAGGCTGTTTTTATTTGCTTTTCTTTAGAAATACAACAGATCATGTTGAGCAAGACATTTGCATCTAATCTGCCCAGAGGCACTATTAAGGACATGTTCTAAAACCCAGCAATACAGTACGGTCTCTTGTAGCAGTGTTGACAGCAAGGTGACAAGACTAGTCACACAAAACAACCTACCTGTTTTAAAGTAAGATTTTAAAATTTTTTTCGAAACATTAGTACTAGTATTAGGTATATAAACAGATGTATTTTCTTTAACAACCTTGTAAATCTGTATCTTGTAAATCTCTGTTTTTGTTCCTGTAAACTAAGATAAGCTGTAAAAAAGCTAAAAGGGAGGCAAATGCTGGGACATTCTTATGAAATATATTTGTTTCTTCTGCTGCACTTCCTAGAAAAATTTCTACTCTTAAATTACCAATGAAAGCAAAACAGGCACTGAATTGATCTAGTGCTAATTATGATAGACCAGAGCAGGGCCGGGAGCTGGTACAAGTCGACAATGTGTCATTTCAGCGCATTCATAAGGAGATAGATTTAACTTTAGACTGGCTCATCTACTCAGCATGCTGTCTGCTCATCCTAGCCAGGCGTAAGAGGTCAACTCCCACAATCTGGATCAATTAAAACAGTAACCTATGCAAAAAGCAGTCTTGGTATATTTTGCAGACAAAACCAAGTTTGGTGGGAGTGTTGATCTTCTTGAGGGTAGGAAGGCTCTACAGAGGGATCTGGACAGGCTGGATCGATGGGTCGAGGCCAATGGTATGAGGTTCAACACGGCCAAGTGCCGGCTTCTGCACTTGGGGCACAACAACCCCATACAGCGCTACAGGCTTGGGGAAGAGCAGCTGGAGAGTTGCCTGGCACAAAAGGACCAGGGGGTGTTGGCTGACAGCCAGCTGAATATGAGCCAGCAGTGTGCCCAGGTGGCCAAGGCGGCCAATAGCATCCTGACTTGTATCAGAAATAGTGTGGCCAGCAGGACTAGAGAAGTGACCATCCCCCGTACTCAGCACTGGTGATGTCCCACCGCAAATACTGTGTTCAGTTTTGGGCCCATCAGCACAAAAAAGACATTTGAGGTGCTGAAGCAGGTCCAGAGAAGGGCAATGAAGCTGGTGAGGGGTCTGGAGAACAAGTCTTATGAGGAGCAGCTGAGGGAACTGGGGTTGTTTAGCCTGGAGAAAAGGAGGCTGAAGGGAGACCTTGTCGCTCTCTACAACTACCTGAAAGGAGGTTGTAGCCAGGTGGGGATCGGTCTCTTCTCCCAAGTAACAAGCGATAGGACAAGAGGAAACGGCCTCAAGTTGCGCCAGGGGAGGTCTAGGATGGATATTAGGAAAAATTTCTTCACTGAAAGGGTTATTAAGCATTGGGACAGGCTGCCCAGGGAAGTGGTGGAATTGCCATCCCTGGAGGTATTTAAAAGACGGGTAGACATAGTGCTTAGGGACATGGTTTAGTGGTGGACTTGCCAGTGTTAAGTTTATGGTTGGACTTGATGATCTTAAAGGTCTTTTCCAACCTAAATGACTCTATGATTCTTTTTTTTTTAAGTCTTCATTCTTCTCTTTCTCCTTAATAATTATTCCACAATTCTTATTCCTCCATCTGTTAGAATAATTCGGTCCCTAATTTCCATTTCAATGCAGCTGAGAGCAGATTTGTCTATAGTATTTTAATACAAAAGGAATATACATGGTTTATTATTTTGTTCTTGACATGTCAGTTTTGTTTATATAACATAAGCATGAAAGCAAGTAGCTTTGCATGCTCATTCCTACAAGTCACTTGAATCCATTAAAGTATTTTTTCCAAAGCAATTTGTTAAGTCCAACCACAAAACCATCAAGCACAGGAGTAGCTCTGTTTCAAATTAATGCAGCAGGTGGGCTCATCACAGACAAACAGCAGCGTGGCATTCCCCAAACGGCACTACCTTCATCATGAAATAATAGCAGAAAAACTGCACAGCTCAAGGATGTAAAAATGGAAGCAGATCTTTGCACAGGTCTCGCACCTGGAAACGGAGCCACCTCCTGTGACAGAAGCCATCTTCAGGCTGCTGAGGAAATTGCTTGAAATTGAGAAAATGCCTTTCTCCAGGGGCAGTAGTCAGGACCCTTTCCTAAAAGCTGGTTTAGTTTCCTCAGTGCTGCAAAGCATGAGAAATCTTTTTGTCTCATGCATCATCAGTTTCATTCTCTCCATTTTCAGAGCAAGTCCGATATTTTTTTTGTTTAAAAAAATATATATACTTTCAGTTTCGGGGGTTTTGTTGGATTTTTCTTTAAGAGAAGAGGAGCACGGCAGCATCCTGCAGAGACAGACCTTTACAGCCTGGGATGCTGCAAAACCTCTTGCTGCCACATATTCACACAAAATCCATCCACTTCGAACATCCTGAGGACCAAAACATAAGAGCAGAAGAAACATAAGGGGCTCGGAGCTTCTCCTTGCCCAGACCGCAACCCAGCCCCAGCAGGGGAATGCAGAGGCCAGGGCTGGACCTGCCAGGGTGCAAACATGGTTCTTCACAAGACAGATCTGCTAATGGTGACTGCAGCCCAGGCTGGCATGGAGATATCTGGCATTCAAAGGCGCACACAGCCTTCGGCAGCTCTTGCCCTGTGGAGATGCTCAGCGTCACTCTGCGTCTTTCCCCTCAGCTTGGCTGCATTAGCTCAGTGCTGAAATTAATTCATTGAGCAGGGCATTGTTGGAAGGAGCAGAGGAAGAACCTGCCTGACCTCAGGCTTGTGGCAAAGATGTTCAGGCAGCCGGATGCAGGAAGCCACTGCCCAGAACTGGCCTCTGGGAAGAATTATTTTGAAGAGGCCACCACATCCAACTGAGGGAAAAACTGTGTTGATCATGGCTTAGCTCCCAACTCAGTCAAAAACAGACACAAGCTTGCCAGCTTAGCAGCTTTGTTGACTTAGACCTCAAAACACAATGTCTCTGTAACGTAGCCCTCCTCTTCCTACCTCCTCTTCCTCCCTCCCTGCATGGCCTGAACTTCATTACTGGAGGTCTGGGTTCTCCTGTGGACTTTTTTTAAGAACTCGGGGCCTGATTTAGAGAAATCTCAGTTGGCTTACCCCAAAGGCTTCCTTCTTTAAGAGTAAAGCATCGAGATACTCAGCTGATGCACTGTCACTAGGCTGGTTACAACCAGGCAGCTTTGTGAAGCTTACCAAAGGAATCACCAGCTCCCCTCTACAAAAAAAGAAAAAATCATTTGGAGAAACAACAAAAACAAGCAAAAAAACATCTTCAGTAGAGTGAAAATGACATCCACCACAGGCGGGTTTGCTGTCATACTTGTTCTTTTTAATTTGTAGAACCTTAATTTCCCTTCCTAAAGAGTTCTGGTTTGGGCAGTTTCCAGTAACAAGGCCTCTATTGTTATCTCAACCACAATCTGCCCTAAATCAATTTTTAAAGAGGTTTGGTTTTTTTCAGTAGATATGCTGTTGCGTACTTTGGAAATACTTGAGCATGACACGCTCTTTGCCAGTTTGTTAGGGTTTTTTTAATTGTATTGTCTTTGTGAGCCATGAGATAATGCCTTTGTCACACATCCTTTTTGTATTTTTTAGGAGTACCTGAAAGCTTTTGACCGGGAAGTAAATGCGTTTGTGGACTATATGTTCGGACCTCGAGGTAAGGTTCTCCACCTATAGCCCTTTCAGGAAATACTACCTACCCAGATGACTACTCAAAAATATTCTAATAAATAGAAGCAGTCAAAATCTTCTATCTGAATAATTTCTCATTGAAAAATGTAGACGAGGCAGATTCACAGTATCTGTAGGAATACACCATTATTGTAGGAAATCTATCAATGCACTGCATTTGTAGAAAGCTGACAGATTTTTGTTTTGACTGTCTGACATAATATTATTTGTAATACAGATTAAAACTAATCACATATTATACTGAAGGTGAAAGAAGAAATGCAACTGATTTTTTTTTTAAACTTAAAAAAAAAAATCAATAGAGTTGAGAGTCCTTTGTTTCTGAGAATATCGAAGGATTTCAGTTTTAAACACTAATGTAAATTAAAAAAAATGAAAGCCTGGATTTTTCTAAAAGTGGAAGATCTGTTTTGGGACTGATTCTTATTCATAATCCAGTTATTTTTTGGTCCAGCCACCTATCAAATAGTCTAATTCGGAAGGATGATTGGAGCAAAATCAAGAAAGGGCTTTTAGCAGCCTCCGGGATCACATCCAAAATTTCAGTAAACCAATAGATGGGTCAGGAGAACAGATGCATCTTTCTACTTCCTGTTCTTGCTTTCTGAAACAGTTTGGACAAGAATAATTTGAATAACTGTAGCTTGGAGATGCCTCATGCTTGGTTAGGACTGAAACAAGTAACAGTCAAAAAAATCCCAACCCAACCCGGAGTAGGAGCGCAGAAAGGAAGAGAAAGGCTATGACAAGGTGAGGACGGAGCGTCAAAGTCAGGGCTAAGAGAGCCAAGCAACTAGAGGAAAGAGGTATGACAGGAGTTTAGAGAGCAGACAGTCTTCAGAGAAGGTCCCTGTAAGGCCACCTTGCTGCTGGTAGGGCTGGGCTTAAACAGTCATCTTCAGGAACAGCCTTGAAAACTTTTCCCCATGGTTAAATCCAGAACTGTTGCCCGTGTGAATGGACAAATGCTTATGTACTATCATTTTGTTGCAATAATGTCCTCCAGGTCCCAGAAACTGTTCTTGCTTAATCAGGAGGACAAGGGAAAGAAAATTATAGCGTTCTTAAAACTTAAGAAATTCTCATTTTTCTTAGCTGGCTGGCCGGCTACAAAATCTTTTCCATCATCTCTGCGGTAGATGTGAAGCTTGAAAGAAAGATTTCTGGTGAAGAAATGCTGAACAGCTTGGGAACTGCAGCAGAAGTGATTAAAAGAGAATAAGTTTTATTATGGCTTCTACAATAGTGCATTTTAATACTAACAAAGAAATGTGATCACAAGCATAAAAGTAGTACTTTTTTTTTTCAAATGGACATGGTGTTCTCCTTCCTGCCTCTTTCCTCATTGGTCCAGAATAAATTGTTTGAAGGAATGAACTGTAGTTAATCCAATGCAGAATACCACACAGATCCCTTTGGGCTTTTAGAAAGCACTTCAGTTAAACAAGTATTATTTGTATTACTTGCCAAGTACATCACAATCCCTCTCCAGACATCAATGCTGAAGATAGCATTTGTTTGTCTGTGCCTCTTTACTATGATCTTTAATTTAACTGGTGGTATAATGACACAGTATCAGATATTTCGTGAACAACATAGCTCCCCCCAATGTGTTTATACACGTAAATAATTCACAATAAACTGCAAACAGTTTTAAATTGGATAGAATGATGCCACAAATTAAAATTTAGTGAATTCTTAAGAGCTTCCCCAAATGTCTAAAGTCAACAAACCGTTCCCCTTCTTTCTCTCCACCAATTTTCATCTACAGTGCACACTTCATTCAGCAGCAAGATGGCTTAAAAGGATAGATAACAATGCTGTATTCTTTTAAAAAAATCAATCCCATATTTATGATTTATATTTTAGGTAGTAACTGCTGAAATGCTGGTATCACTATACTGGTTTTAGTCATCATTACCAGATGCAGCTGAGGGCACGAGAAGAGACAGAAAGCCACGCGCTAGTTCCCAGAGGCAATCTCTGCTCACAGTGGAAGCGCCAAGTTAACACAAGCTGCGGTACTGCACTACTAAAATAAGGGGCATACTGTCAAAGATCTAAGTTTGGTCTATATATAGGCATATTTTGTGCCTTTGTTCACTGGTGTCATCTGGACTTTGTACACAAATTTATCTCAATGTTTGCTTTTGAACTAGCAGACCAAGTCCTTTCAATGAGGGAACAGAAGCCACATATGTGCCCATCAGTTGCATCACTTAATAAGAAGTGGTCTTACAATTTGGTGTTGGTCCATATTATTCGGCGTAGGAGATCATCTAGGCTCAAGGCAAAATGAGACACAGTGAAATAGCTATATTGTTTGTTAAGAGAGCATTTTTCCAGGGTCGCATTAATCTGCAGAGTGTTGTTTGGTGTTATGCAAAATTAAGGAATACTGAATTGCAGGAGTTAAATCTAGTTAATTGGTCGCTTGTTTTATCTGTGAAAGAAAACAGAGGTGGTCAAGAATAGATGTATTTTAATAAAGTTATGAAAGAGTAACAAGCACTCCTCCTCTCCTCAATTGAGTGTGAACAGTAGCAAGGCATTTGGTGCAAAACCGTCTACCCTCCGCACCTGTGAAGGTCTCAATCTACTCAGATACCAACTGGCCAAAGCTATACAGAAACCTGAACCAAAATGTTTCTAAACCTCACTGATAAAAGCCTGATACCTTTAAAGAGCCTGGGAGGCCTGCCACTCGTTTCGCAGGAGCCAAGATTTCACCCCAAGGGTCTGGCGCATTGTGGCCAGTGACCGTCAATGAGCTTATTCATGGAGCGACCAGAGCTTGTGGGTGCCTGCTCCTTCCCCTGCCGTAGTCCAGCTCTTTCACACTGTGGCTTTATTCACTGCCTTGGTCTCAAATTCAGATGCTGTGCGGGTTCAACATTGTAAAAGTAATTCTTTATCCTGTTGACAGCGTATCTTTACAGTACTTGAACGTGGAGAGCAAATGGTCAGTCAACAGAAATACTTTTGGTCTCTCCTTCTTCCAATAACTTCTTGCTAAATACACTTCCTTACCTCTCCTTTCCTGCCACATAAAAACCTCCCTCTTCTTGTCATTCAGGGATAAGCGTAAGTGGAAGCAAAATAGTTACATTCCTTGGCCGCTGTTTATAAACCACTTTCTGCCAATAACTATCTTACCCTTCAAGGTACCAAGGTCAGGGTGGAAAATAATCAGTGAGGGTACACATTTTAATAATTTCTCTTGAAATGGAAATAGCATAGTTCTTAAAAATACTCGACATGCTGACCTGAACAAACACATGAGTTCTGCTTTTGTATGGATCAGCCCACGTGCTTGTGGCCACTCACAGCTTTCTGAGGGCATACTAGGGCAGCATTTAATGCTGTTTAGTTTAATTTGTATTCTCATCTCTTCCAATTACTTTTCCTCTTTGAGCAAACATGCTGGTTTAGTATGTACCGATGCCAGTTGGCTTTTGTGCAAGTAACCTTTATACACCCAGTGTTGCAATCCTTGGATGGGGAGACCCTCTCTAGATAGCAGCCTTGCTGACATGACTGCTTTCTACATCTTCATTTAGGATATCAATTTTAAATCCTTATGCTCCAAAAACATACCCCAGATCAACACATGCATAACCTTCACCTGTCCTATGACTCCTGCGTCCTGTTTAGAGCCCATATGGGAGGAAAACCTGTTCGGAGCCCCCATGGGAGCAGAAGCGCCTCAAAAACATCCATTCCAGAGCTCCACAAGTGACTCGTGAACCATCCTAAAGGAAGGATGGTGCTTTGTCATAGATGGTTGTGCCATCGTGACCGCTTTTATCCTACACCTCTCCTCTCCTAGAGACTTTTGGGAGTCCAGAAGGGAGAGTCAAAACAAGGAGAGCACTGGACTTCCACAGTAACTTAGGTCTGGTTGAAAGTCTTCCCTGCAAAAGAGCTAACATGCTATGCAGAGCCCAAATCCAGCAGGTGAGTGTTACAGCCACCGCAATGGAAGCAAGGTGGGAAGTGGAGGGAGACTGTAATGAAAAAGCAAGCTGACGTTCATAGCCCCGTTCATAAGCAGATTACTTTAACTCACTTAAAATCTCACTTTGTGTATACCTGTATGCATCTGTTTCTGAGAAAGAATAGTTGGAAAGAATACAGCACAGCAAAATTGCAATAGGCAACAGTTTGTTAAATGCTTGGGCACGTTTGGTTTGTGCATCATCCATTGCCCAGTCCTTTCCAAATTCAACACAGGCGGAAAAATAGTAAAATGTTTTTTCATGCACTCTGAATGCCTTTTCTTCCTTTACAATTTTTAACATAATCTTGGTCTTTGTAAAAAATAAACTAGGTAATTTAAAACAGTTTCTAAGAGCTGAAAGAAGTACCGTGACCTGCACGATAGCTTCTCACTGACTTATTTCTTCACTTAATCCATAAATCATAACAGATTTAGAGTAATCTTTTTGAAAAACTAGCCATGATGTCCCTCATTCTTTTCATAGATAAATGTCTGAAGATTGTTGCTGTGGAAAATTAAATTTTGATCCGTCTTGGGGGGAAAAAAAGAAAAAAGAAAAAGAAAACGCTCCTTTCACTCATGACATCCAGTTGCTTGTAGGACAGTGAAGCGGTGCCTCCAGATTGGCATACAGGATTAGGCTTTGCTCACATACATTGAGATATCTGATTACTGCCAATGGGATTACTCGTGTGAATAAGGCAAGCGGGATTTGACCTTAATATTTCATTTCGGGACCAGGCAAATGGGACAGAAACTGTGAGAAAGCAAGCCCTTGCCTTGCCAAATAGCTTTGATAACCATCAAACATTTGCCATTTGTTTTCCATATTTAATGTTTTTTGAAAAATTCTCCCCTTCTATAAATGTTTTCTAGCAAATGTTATACACCTTCGTACTTATATGGCAAATGCAGAATTGAAATAATATATGAACTGGGAACTTTACATGCATACTTTGTATCTAATACTATCTGCAAACTGCCCATTAAGCAGATTAAAATACGATTTAATTAAATATTAAGTTAAAACATTAAATTACATTTTTAAAAGCATATAGGAATATTTTCTTCATTTAATTTTCTCTTTTCTGTTAAAATGAGGAGATTTAAGTGACCTCAAATTATTAGGGAATTTCAGGCAGTTTTCAGCACACTTCTGTTGCATAAGTACGCAGTTTTGGGGAGGGTAAAAGCAACAGGTAGCTCTTGCAAACAAAGCGTAGCAGATTCTCTCTCATGCTTTTAGCAGACTTTTTTCACGATGTGATCTACCTTATTTTAGCAATACTTTACCATAGCCTTCTTAATTGCCTGCTGCATGTGTTTCTTTCCAGATGCCAGGGTTAGAGGATGGTTCCTTTTGGATTCTTACCTTCCCACATTTTTCCTTACTGGAGCATACCTACTCTGCATATGTCTGGGCAACAAGTTCATGAAAGACAGGCCTCCTTTCTCTCTCAGGCCTCACCTCATTGTATATAACCTTGGGATTACACTGCTCTCCTTGTACATGCTCATAGAGGTAAGTGTTCTTCCACGCCGCGTGGCTGAGAAAGGTGAGCAATATACAGTTTTTAGCAGAAATATCTTAGCAACAGACGATTTTGCTAGAAAATTTAACATCAACAGCAAAGTAAATTTAAGATCAAGAATGGTCCTTTCGCAATTGGACAGTGAGTCGTACAGTAACTTTTCAGCTTAGATCCCGGCGTGTTTTAACTGTCCTCCCTGAGCTACAGTCCACACCTGGGGACAGCTGGCTGCTACCAGGACAGTGTCTACAAGCACGGATTTGAACCTACAGCAGTCGCTGAGCTCAAATGTGCCGACACCTCATTCTTCAGCACCCATAAATATGCCCATGGATTGGGTTTTATTCATATGACTGTCTATGGAATGATTTTCCTATGTACAAATGCCCATACTTAAATGTGAACAGATTTCTAGATGCGAGTAAGTACTGATTTTTTTATGGTATTGGCAATTCAGTGTTATTTTTCTGCTCTCCCGACTAAGAAGCTTTCCTCATATAGTCAGACGGTAAGAGACGGATGTTAAAAACCTGCTACTTCAGCCAAAAGCAAGTGCTGTGGGACTTGGAGGCTGAATATGGTCACACAGATTATTTCCCAAGTACTTATCAGGAGGGAACATGCTCACAGAAATTGGAATCCATTCAGAACCAGAAGAGAGGTTTGAATGCATCTGATGATTTTGCAACAGCGAGGGACTTGAACAGTGCTCCTCGGCAAAGACATGTGTGGTTTCACCTCCCCAGTGGGGAGCAAAAGCCAAAAGTCACTATTTCTATATTATTTGGGAGCTCCTCATTCTCAGCCTTGTGATAAGTGAGGGACTTTTAATATTAAAGCGTTAACATCCATCACTTGCGGCCCTAAAAAAAACAAACACTAGAAGGCAAAAACCACAAAACGTTTTCTGACTTGGCTTAAAGAGTGACCCCGGGCATGAGAAGCCCTGGCTGAAGGATGTGCTTGATTGCGTGGTGTGACCCGCGGAGGTGTGAGCTGACACTGCCGCCTCGCCTGCGCAGCCTCACAGCACTTCTTGCTCCCCGGGCTCCCGGCCACAACAGCAGTTTCCACGAGAAAAACAAGGAGCGACTGTTCTGTCAAGCTGGAGAAGAAACTTTGCAGAAGCCAAACAAGACCCCCAAGATTTCAAGTTTTAAATTAATTTGAGCTAAACACCGGGTGACTGCCCTGGTCAAGAGGCTGAATGGCAGTTGCGGTTTGTGCCTTTGTGCAAAGGACCCATTGTGCTACGCGGAGCTACAGAGCTTCCTCCTGGCCAAAGCTCCTGCTTGCTTCTGCGGTTGCTGTGGGTGACCGAGGGTGCAGGATCAGGCCCACAGCAAAGGAGAAACCAGCACAAGTGCTGGAAGGTTTGACGACTCCATATTGATTGTCCTCCAGAATTTAAATGAGCGCTTTGATGTTTAAATCCCCATTTTGCTTGAAGGTACAGAGATAACTGTCCTCAGTAGCAGGACTCAGCAAAAAGGATTAACTGAATACAAAAGTACTGCTGCCTTCCGCTTGCGGGCTGATTTGGCCTGTCACAAGTAAATAAATGAACAAAGAGAATTTTAGCAGATCTCACTTACACAAAGCAAACTTGAGTTTTGGCACCTTTGTAGGAACTTTGTTGAGCCAGCTCCCATTCAGCCACCTCGCTGCCCAGTCCTTCCTGAAGCTAACTTTGCTGCAGATGACGGCTGAGTTGTGTGAGTCCTCGGGTTAGTCCCTTTAGACCTTGATTCCGTAGCTGGAGGCTGCTGATTTATGCTTCCCAGGCTGCAGCTGGGCACGGCTGGCAGTGGCTCGTAGCTCCACAGCCCACGTTTTTTGGGAACCCGGGGGGACACCACGATTGATCTGCACTACCAGATGGCTTACTGAACATTTCATTCTCAGCTCTGCGCTGTCAGTCAGACTGGTTTCACGCTGTACGAAACACTCTTCCATAATAGTGGCTCTGTAATTTTTCATAGTCCACTTGCCTGGTTCCTATCACAGCATCTCCTGTGGGGCAACAGAACAGAAGTCAAGACTTGCAGACCTGCCTGAGGCAGCTTGCACATCCCTGCTGAAGGAAAACAGGCAAATGGCAGAGCAGAAATCATCTTCAGTCCTCAATAAAGTTATGGTGACTCAACATTTCAAAATGTCTCATTTCCAAAGCCTCTCTCTGGCCCTTATTCTCTCTGTCTTTTACAGACAGTAAGATCTTTAAGGCAAGATCTACCTGTATTTAAAGCATTCTGCACAGTGGTTTCTTATGTAAACAGAGCTGATCCCTCCAGAAAGTATGATTCAGGATTAATTTCTAGTTAGAGACATCTATAACAGTTATCCTATTCCTCCATCCTCCCACTGCACCGATACCCCTCTGCTCTCTCTAGCAGAGGTAAATCACAAAATAATAAGGTCTATAGTAGAGGTAAACCACCAAAAAAAAAAAAAAAAAAAAGGGCAAAAAACCCCACCCCAAACCTGTTATTGGCATTGTTCTTATCTCTTCTTGATTTTGTTTATAAGGTGCCACACACCTTTCCTCGTGATAGCTCCAGAACAGAGTGGGTGCTTCTTAGACATGCAAAAGAAAAAATATCTCATTCAAAAGAAAGGGTGTATCTCCAAATGCAGACTATCCCACATGATGGCTTTAAGGAGAAACACAATAAACCAGCTGAGGGAGGTACCTGTGCTGCAATCTTCATCTCCTGACCTAGTTTAGCTGTCCCTTGACTACAGTTCATTTGTATAACCTCACAGCAAGAAGACAAAGATTATAGCAAGGAGTCAGAACAAAAGGGCTGTTTTTAAATCTCCAAAGCCAGATTCCTCTTTTCAGCCAGAGCTCCATGCACTGCACCATGGGCATGAAGCATCTCGGAGCCAAATTTAGCTCCATGAGCTTTGAGGTCAACCAATCCCTAAAGTACTTGTAGGAACAGCTCCAGGAAAACTCTAAGATGTGCCATCAGCATCAGGTCAGGTATCCTCACTGTACCTGAAAGACCCAAAAAAACAAGACCAGCTCTGCCCAGCTGCTCTTATCCTACTGAGATGTCTCAAAACTTTTGTGTCATGAAAAAGTTAGGTGCCTTCAAACGCTTCCCAGAAGAGCAGTTTATTAGACCTTAATTTGGACATCTGAGTTAGGCAAAAGGATTTTCTTGAAGTTCTCAAAAGCACTTACCTCTCCCCACTGAATACAATAGAGAAGTGGTGTACTTGGGTTCGGAGTATGATGTTTTCAAGTACCCGAAACTTAGATGCAAATCCTGGGCTTAAATTAGGCAGGCTGCAGGAACACTGCCAAAGGGGTCAGAAGACAAATCCCTCCACCCCTGCTCCTACAAGGGAAAGCTGCATCGTAGGTTTGCTATTGGACTGGTATTCTTCTGTACCATTAAGTGTTCACAGACTCAGATCAAGTCTACTGATTCAACAGTTTCCAGTAACATTGCCAAAAACCTGCATAAAGCAAAACATCCACCATAATAAAAATCAAAACTTTTAGCAATTTTCACTGAAGAAAAATATGCCTTTCCCCTACACAAATCTCTGCCTAAAATCCTAAAAGTCCCAATTATGAGCAGAAAACCAGTTTACTGTGAAAAGCAATCAGGTCTTTGCATATTTTAAAATTATTTCATGGGCAAGTCAACTCACAGACCACACTACAGGGACGCAGCCAGAGGCACCAGAGGCCAAGATAAGGTTTTGAATTTCACTGCAGGGTAAAATTATCACAGCTCTGATGCTAAATTAAAACTGGAAACAAAGGAGACCAATGCTGATCTCTGAATTGTGAAATTACTCAGGTGAGGATACTCTCTCTCATTAATAGGAAAAGACATAATCTCTACCATGGTCTTAGGCTGCTTTCCCCACCAGTATCACCTCTGCCCTATTTAAATTAAATCTCAGCTAGTCATCCAGCTCTCACCCAAGTCCTTTTGTTGATCAGGCACTGAGAAAATCAGGACACTGGCACCATCTGGGTCAGATTAAAGAGGAGATCTAGAGATATGTGTCGTTAGCGTAGGGGTGGTGTGATGTCTCAAACTGCCTGTATCCCCAGGTAGCTTCACAGACTTATTACAAATCCATAGGATTTGTAAGCAAGCAACCACATCCATATGGGGAAGCAGGGCTTGCACGTGAGGAGCCCTCGATTCAGAGCAAAGGGGAAAGAGCAGAACTGCACAAGTATTGCAAGCCCAGTGCATTAACCTTTTTAGTAAAGCCAGAAGAAAAGTCTTTTACCTTACAGGAC
>VYZM01010795.1:126885-160014 GCA_013398915.1 Dromas ardeola | reverse complement strand
AAAAAAAGGGGGAGTAAATTACCTTCACTTTACCTGCTTTTAGGAGCTGAAAATTCACCCCGCAGTAAGTCAAAATTCTGAATTATAGTAATGACAGGCAGAACCGCAGGTGCCGAGACAAAAGGAGGATTCCCAACAGTATCAGAGTTGCCTTCTCTGTATCCTCTGACAGCAAGGAAAGGTCACAAGCACAATGCTGGCACGATCAGGGCCACAAGCCATCATTTTTAGCCCTACACATTGCAACTGGGATAATATCTCACAAATTGCTAGAAAACCCAGTATGGTGCCTAGATTTGGGATAACTGTGGGCAAAACGAAAGGTACAAACCAAAAATAAGAGAAGAACTTCAGCTCTGCTTTATTCCATCATCCTAATGGCTGACATGAGAAAAATTTGCTTCCTAACTGTGCAAATGTTAAAAAGATAGAGACTGAGTACAGAAAGTCTAAGTTTAATTTCAATAGTGCAAATGGTGAGGAAAGGTTAAAAAAACCCATAGATCCTAGGTGATTTGACTATCCTGGAATTTTATTATAGAAACACAACTTCAATATAATATTTTAATTTTTTTTTAAGATTGTAATAAAATATTTAGTCCTTCATTAATTGCCTAGAAGTTAGCGAATGTAAATTTAGCGGAGAAGAAAGGAATGATTCTAGATCTATGGTTCTAGATTCTAGAATTGGTCCTTGAGGTGAAGGCTTCTTTTGAAGTAATTCTTTAATTAGGACAGAAAGTCTGTCTTAACCTTAGGGGAGCAAGAGGAAAAGAACAAAGTAAGAAACCAGAATAGATCAGGTGTGCTTTTCTATCATTTAGAAGGAGGGAGAAGTGAGAAAGACAAACTAGACAGCAAAAGGTTGCTGAGAGCGCAGCGTAAAGCGGTGAAATATAAGGACCAAAGCAAACAGTTTTTTTAGTAAGAACTTTGTCTGGATAGAATTAAATTCCTAGGTGTTCTTTGATCTTAATCAGATAATTTGTCTGGAGAACGGAGGAGCTGACTTTGCTGTTCTCACCTGCAGTTATTCTAATGGGACACATTGTCCTCACTTCTCAGTTTTCATCCTCCAAGTTCTCCAATGTCCTTTCTACCAACCTTTCTGAGCTCTGCATTTAGGCAAAACGTTTAGCCTGCTCATGAAAAAGACAGCGCTCTGGATCTCACCTGCCCAACACAAAGAGATTTCAACAGAACTTTTTTGGAAATCAAGAGTAAGATTTTATACGATGAGTATCTTTTCACATCTGCAAATCTTCTGATACAACCACTCGTACTATAAAGTAATATATAAAAGCTATTCAGAACGGGACACATAAGTAAAGATTCACGGAAAATAAGCCTGGAAGGGATTTGGTTTAGCCTATTTCACTATCCCAGACAACAGCAATACACAAAAGAATCAGCATTCATAAGTTCAAGTAATTTTGGAGTAATTAGTTCACTAATCCTTCTAGCAGCCTCCTATTTACTTAAGAGCTATTAAATGGAACTGGCTAGGAGTTTCTCAGCAACAGGGCTTTACATTTGAAAGAGTTTTTGTTGACAGAAAAAAAAATTCATATGCTTTTCAAAACTATAAGCCTTCTGACCTCAAAATAAGAAGAAAGCATAGGACCACTTACTTCCTCTGCTCTGGAATAACCAGCTTCCTTCTAGTTAGGATGCCTGGGCAGGATGGAGCCCAGATGTACATATTGCAGGTCAGGATAGCAAACCCCAGTTGGTGTATTACGGAATTAGCCAATCTTTTTTTGGGCCACCATGCATGTAATTACTGGATCTCTAACTAGAGCCCATGGAGAGATGGAGTGCCTTACTAAGGAGTAAGCCCAAAGCACGTCCTTTATATTTCTGTCCCCACGAAAAAGTATCTCTGCTGCATCATAAAGAGGGACAACAAAATATTTCAATTTTGAAAAATCTTGTGCGGTATTTCCTATTCAGCACCTGTTTCTTGTTTGGCACACCACCATTACTAAGTAACACTACATTTGGGGAAACTGAGGCACTAGCCCAGTGGCAGGGCTGAGACTAGGCTCCTGGAATCCTCCAGTCCTGGCCTGAACAATCTCACCCACGCTGCTTCCCTGCGGGGCTTATGATCTTGCCAAACTACAGCTTATTGGAGATCTTCAGGATACAAGAGCAGCAATCTGGAAACACGGGCTGTTCTGCATCTCAGCTATTCATCCGAAACTGGGATTATACCACAATTCTTGGAGGCTTGTCTAAAAGCTGGCAGCCTATATGTAGAAAGATATTCTTCAACAAATACCATTCACAGATGATTTTACTGTTGAACGTCCTAGCCAGAAAACCCATCTGAAAGCTTTTTAGGTATTGTTTAAGAATGATTTAATAAGTCAAGGATGATTGATGGTACCTTCCTCTACTCATCTACTTATTACCTAAAAGCACAGCATGCCTTCACCCCAGCCTCTTGGGGATAGGAAGACAATTCAGATGTTGCACGCGTTTGGAACTGAGCCATGTTACAGTCAAGGAGCTGATTTCTCCCTTTGAGAACGGAAAAAGGAAAGTTAGGTGAGATGATGAATATCTGGCCTCTGTTTTTAGACACTGACAAATTTCTGAGGCATTTCATTCTAAAATTCACTTAAAATAAAAAAAACACAAAGAAAAAGTAATTTCTCTCTCCTTCCCGAGTCACTGACCTGAGCCTTTGCTTAGACTCCTTTTCCTTGGGATCTGACCTGCCCACAACTGCTTTAGCACTATTTTGTCCAAGTCCAGAGACCTAGTGAGGAGCTGCTATTCACAAGGACCAACAAAAAAACTCCTCCTACAGCCAAGGAAATAGGTGATTCACAGCACTGCAATTTAGACCCTTCGATCCACTACCATAGATTAGTCTCCTTAGTTTAGCAAGGCCTCCATTTCTTGAGGACAGGGGTCAGATCAAGATGTTTTAATTGGCCCGAGGGCTGGAGTCCCACAGAAAACCCAGTAAAACAACACACACGTAATAATGACAAGAGGCTTCTTGCTCTGTTTTTTCCCCACAAGGACACTAGTGCTCATCCTCCCGCTCTGAACTGTTGAGAGGAATTCCAATTATTTGAATGCTAATTTCAGTATTTGGGTTTGGCTTCCTCTTCTGAACTATTTCACAGATACCAAGTTGTTTCAGAAGCCTGTTTATGATGGCTCCCATAGGGAAAAATCAAGGCAGATCAAGCTGGAGATTACAGTCATGAACCAGAAATCAAGAGGGATCCGTCAGGAGGGTAAAGCGATATATGAGAAGCTTTGCTGAAGTCTTGATTTTGGAATTGTAACTAGGAGGTAAAAGCTTGGTGAAAATAAATAGTGAACAGATGTGTACATATTAGCACAAATAAATGTACTGAGAAATTAGAAGAGTGGGTGTGGTGGGAAAAATCTGTGCATTTCCCTGAGACTGCAAAGAGCAACCCTCTCTCCACGTAAACCGAAAATATTCCAAATGCCTTACAAGGCTTGCTCATCTTCCAGGTGCTGGTACCTCACCCTCTGTCTTTCTTCTACCCTGCGACAAGGCGGAATACCTTGTTGCTTCCAGACATTTTCTCTCTGAGAAAGCCCAATATGCACAGCGCTTTTTCTACAACTTAAAGAGCACAGAAACCGCAGTCAGTAGAAATAGGGATATCCATTCAGAAAATGACATTGCTTTCCTTTCTAGCTTACCTGTAGAGGACAGATACAGGAAAAAGCGACAGCTGTGAGATTTTTGAGGCTGAAAGCTTTAAATGAGCAGGGCTTAGGCCCCTAGGTCAGGGCTCTCGGTGCTTAGTTTGCTACTCAGCAAGGTGAGAGGCTTTGGCACCATTTTCTGGCACCTGCTGGCCTCCCTCTGCTGAGATTTCTTACAGAAGAACCAGCTCTCATTCCTGAAGACCGTGATTCCCCCGTTTAAAAAACATAAAAAAATAAGGCAAGGGTTAGATGGCTGCAGCAAAGCCAGTGTTGTGAATCCTTGCGCTGTTTGTACTTGAGCAGATGAGAAAAGGTCATTTGTTGGTGTAACAACTGGAATCTGTTAAGAAAATTAGAGCAACAACAAAATACAAAAACTTTACTGATAATAGGATGTTGCTACCTCGTATAAGTTTTTCACAAGGCAGCATTTTCCTCTTTACGTGATCTGTTTTTCTAAATAGCTTCAAACAATGCATGTGTTTAATATTATTTTCAGGATAGGTTGCCAAGAATGCAAAGCATTCAAAGAATTGTTTTCTAGAGAGAGAGAATTTGTATTTTGAAAGACAGAGGGGATTTCTCATCTCTTTAATACATCCTGCACTTGCACCATCTCTGCATGATTAACAATACCACCAGCTCCACGAGTCATGAAAGTGCTCAGCATATGAAAGGGAACATAACTGAAACAGTACAAGTAACATATGAGTTTGGTATCAGAGAAAAAGAGACCTAAGTAACTGAATATCTCGTGTCAGGGTACCAGCTTCTGTTCCAGATATGCATCTGGCTCGTTTGGTACCACTGGTTAAGCTGCTTACCTTTCACATCATTGATAGCCAACATGAAAGTCATGGCCTAGAATCACCAGAATTCCAAAAAAATTACTCTCTGCCCTCCAAGTTTCCCCACTATTTTTTATTAGGAAATTAGACAGAAAACTCGAAAATTAGCTGGCAAAGTAGATCAGTCAAAACTCAAAGTGGATTCTCCACTTTTCCCTAAAGGAGCCCCAGCAGTAGGTAAGGCACCTACAACAGAGAACAGAAATGCTGAGCTCCAGAAAAGCTGACATGAAAGAGCAAGGTTAAGATAGTCAAAACGGATCTTCACTCTGAGCTGCTGGCTTCTGAAACAGAGACAAATCAGAAGGAGCTCTTCTGCCAAGTGAAATGACTGGGGAACAGGCACACAGTATGACCTGCAAAATCTGGCATTACACAGAATCATGGAAGAACAAACAAAAGAAATTAAAGAAAACCCTGCAGTCGGAGTGGTATTCTTACCCCAATGCTTGCTCTCCATTTGCATGCTGACCAATTGTGACGAGCTGCAGATTTCTCAAATGCTATTTACTTATTTTATTTCTGAGCCTAATTTAAGGGTTTTTTCATCTCATTTTCCAACATGAGCACTATGAATGGAAAACTTGGAAAAAAAAACAAAACAAAACACAAAACCCTTGAGATACAACTAAGCAGGCCAATTCAGCACCAGCAGGAAAGTTTCCTAACCTTTAACACGCAAGAAAATGACACGCAAAAGAGATTTTTGAAAATCAGTCTATTGTAATCTTATACAAATCTGAACATTTGCAAATCTTTTGATCAGTATGTTTTAAAATAGCAAATTTTTCTAGCAAATTTCCGTGAACCAACATTTCACTTACTGTAGCAGAAAATTTTATGAGGTTAGGTATCTTCAGCAAAGCAAAAAAAAAAAATGTGTCAGTTGTTAAAGGAAGAGAAAAAGAGGTTGAAAGAGTAAAGCGTTTGTGCAATTGGAACCCGAGAAAAGCAGATTCCCAAAGATACATTAAGAGAGGAATGAACAAAGTTGACGAATTTAAGCAGAGGAAAAGTATGAATTTGTAGATATGGAATGCAACAGAATCAACTAAGTTAAATTGTTTTAAGTGATCTTGGAAGAAAACGTTAAGAATTGCATACTTCTCACAAGGTAAAATCGTTTAAGAGCTTTAGATTAAAAAATGTTATAGGCACATCATATCATATCCGGGCTAGGATCCAGGATGCTGCCTCCAGATGAGCTCCTGATACTCCAGCACTCTTTGACCACACTGCTCCCAACCAAGAAGAAGATGACAATTCCATTTTCTTCAGTATTTCTCAAGTAACAAGACAGAGTTGAGAGCAAATCTTCAACAACAGCCTGTCAATGATGCTGTACCTGCTTTTTCTAAAAATATGCGTTTGGGGATCACTCAGTCACCTCTTATTTGCAGAGAAAATCCAAGGCAAGAGAGTGTATGAAGGCGGCACCACGAAGGCAGCACTGAGAGGAGCTACCCAGAAAAGCCACCATGCAGTAACATCTCCCCATCCCTCACGAAGCTACTACCTATTGCCAGCTACAGCGTAGGCACAGAAACACTGGAACAGGTTGCCCAGAGAGGTAGTGGCGGCTCCATCCCTGGACACATTCAAGGCCAGGCTTGATGAGGCTCTGAGCAACCTGATCTAGGTGAAGATGTCCCTGCTTACTGCAGGGGGGTTGGACTAGATGACCTTTAGAGGTCCCTTCCAACCCAACACGTGCTATGATTCTATGAGATCTGGGGACTAAGGACATGCCACAGGAGGGACGGATGGCAAGCTGCATGCCCTCTGCCTCCTACTCAGAGAACAGAAACGACCCCTTTTCCACTTAGCTGCTTTTTGAGAAATAATAGGAAAATAGATAACAGGGAAACGAAGTGGCATAATTTGCCTTTCTCAAGGACTTTTAACTCCCTTCTCTTCCAGCCCCTCCGCAGGTTATGTGAGTTGGGCAGGTGTGACCCATGCCTTCTCTTCCCACCCTCCTTCCACAGTGGGGGAGAAAGGAGAGGAGCCCAGACATCCCAGCCCTGCAGGACTGCAGGCACAGCACCCAAGCAGAGGCCAACTTGGCAAGAGACGCTGTGATCTCAGCTGCACTGAGCACTTGCATGAGGATCTCTACCTGGCTTTTTGCCGTTCCCCCTGGTTTTAGACTCCAGTCCCATCCTGTTTAGTTTGGCGACCTGCACATGCTGCAGGCGAATCCACCAAAACGCAGGCTGTTGCAAAAAGGAGTGGGTTTGTTTCGGCTGTTACATAGCAGTTATCTGCAAAACACTCATTAGTTGTCTTGTCGTCTCTCTCTGCAATCTCTGTGGGTTATTTTAGCCACATACACCAACTATATTAGAATTACAGAAACAATCACTGAATTGCAATTCAGAGGAAAAATACTAGAAGACCCTGGCTCTCCAGATTTTATTGCTTTTTAACATGAATTTATAAGCAGCATTCTGGGCTATTTGCTAATTCTCCAGATAATATTATCCACAATAATTTTTAAGGCATTTACTTTCGGAATTAGTTCACTTTGAGAATCTCTCTGCTTTGCTTTTCTATAGACTGTCACACATTCAACACAGGAGACTACTTTTCAGTCTGAAGTGGAGGGAAAAGTGTGTACAGACGCTGATACACACCTTCCCCATGAATGTAGTGCCAGTGTTGAAAGCAACCCACTTCTCACAGCATCTTCCTACTCCACTTACAGCTTAACAATTCAATGTACTACTCCCACCATCGCTCACTGCATCCTCTGTAGAGAGGAAGACAGACCCCAGAATATGAATTGCTCAGTTTGGCCCCAAAAACCACTTTTCACACATTCAAGAATAAGCAAGACCTTTTTTTAAAAAAAAAAAAAAAAAAATAATCAATGGGCTCTACAGAGCATTTTTGGGCACTAAATTATGCTCCCCATTCCTAAACAGCTGCTGAATGCTTTAGGTTGTCATTACTATAAAAATATTCCGTATCAAAACCCACCACATGGCTTTCTAGAAACCTTCTGCTCCATCAGAGTGTGGCAGCCTGACATGACGTTGCTCTGTCTGCTTCCCAGCATGACACGTGCTGAATCTAAGAAATTGCTTGCGTGTCTATCCATGTCTCCATTCAGCACTATGCCCGCTCTCCTCTACTTCCTCCTGCATTTAACAGTGCAGAATAAAGGGATGTATGGCATAAGGAAATATTTCTCCCATTGCACTACTTTGGACTTGCCTCTTGCTTGCTTGGCATCGGGGATTTTTCTCAAGGACAGTTTTGCACAAGTAGCTGTGTTAAGCTCTGTTCGTACTGCTTCAGGACAGAGATACAATATTCGAGCACATGCTTTAGAGCGAGGATCACTGCACTAAGTAACGAGAGATTTTAATGGATGCCTTGAACGCTCGAAAGCCAGAGAAATGCAAGAGGTGTACCGTTTCAGTGTATGTCTCCAACACAATGTGGTGCCTTTCCCATTTCAAAGCAGAAGATATTAGCGAGTTGTTTGGTTTAAGAGCATCAGCTCACAAAAGGAGTGGGAACCTACCGTATTTCCGCGCTGCTTTTTTTCAATAAACACAGAACTGCTGCAGGGGTAAAAGCAAACAGCTACGTCTCTTCATGAACATCATTGCTGTGTTTTCTGTTCCAGCTCATCCTTGCCACGTGGGAAGGAGGGTACAACTTGCAGTGCCAGAACCTCCACAGCGCGGGGGAGGCCGATATCCGGGTGAGAGACAGCAGCAGCTCGGCCCCCAGCACCCGCCGCAGCCCTTCCCTACGCATCCTTGTAGCTGCCTTCACAGCAATTATAAGGACAGTATCAGCAACACCTTTAACATGAGGGTTTTAATCAGGTTGCCTAACAGCTGGCAGCAAACAAGAAGTGTTATCTTTCTGATTCAATACAGATGCATCTGTATTGAATGCTGTGGAAACCATGACAGGGAGTCTTTTGAAAAGCCAGCATCGCCTGACTTAAAACAGAGAATATGGGTCATTTAAAATCTTGGAACAAAAATCAGTCATCTAAAATGTAATACTTGTTGGGCTGTAGCTGGAAATGGATTTAAGCCCAAGTCTAAACTCTGAGAAACTGCAGGGATATTTTGCTGGCTTGACTCCTCTAGTTTCGACACTTATATTTCTGCATCCCAGCCATTCCATGTATTAACCCTCTGTCATTCCCCGCATCAGGCTCACTTTCCAGATAGCGTTAGAGCTGAAGGGCAGAAAGACTGGTTAACCTTTGTAAAATTTTCCCCAACCTTTGAATTTGTGTGTGCTACAGCAAGAAAAAGGTCAGTTAAATACCTTTTCTTATCAACAAGGTGTTTTCCCCCTTTCTGCTTTAACTAACTGCCTTTAACTGACCTGGTTCATACCCTGAGCTCTGATAAAGTATCTCAACTCTAGAGGAAGGTATATTCCATTGTGTTGAGTGTCAGAGTTGCATTATTTAAAACGAAGTAACTGCCAGCAAAATCTCTTCAGTGCCAAGAAAAGTATAAATGGTAACAAAACCCCACACACACACGCAACTGTGTCTTTGATAAAAAAATAGAACAATTAGAAAACCATTCCTCAACGTCTGTATCTCTTAAATTATATTTAGATAATTACATATTTATACAGTCACATAAGAAATGATGCATTTTTTCTAAAATGCCTCATTGAAAAGGGAAATAAAACCGAAGCAAGAGCTTGTGCTTCTCCTTCGGTAGGATACCAATGCCTTTTGGGAAGTTGCATGCCTAGGGACTGACAAAGTACAGCAATATTTAAGCCCTTTTATTGACAGATAGTGATCTCCTGCTCCTTTGTTCTTGCTTGTACAGGTAGCCAAGGTGCTGTGGTGGTATTATTTTTCCAAAGTAATTGAATTCATGGACACTATCTTCTTTGTACTGAGAAAGAAAGGCAGCCAGATCACCTTCCTTCACGTGTATCACCACGCCACTATGTTTAACATTTGGTGGTGTGTCCTGAACTGGATACCTTGTGGGCAAAGTAAGTCTCTGTTCGCTTTATCACTTGGGCTATAAGTCACCTGTTGCGGGAGGGGAACCACACCACCAGGCAAAGCAAGGCTATCACCGTGCTATATGGCAGCACCTTTAAGGTTCATAGCCTGTCTTTCAGAACTGCCAAACACCTGCAGATCGCAGTAAAATTAAAAGCACAGTTAAAAGTTCAGGGCAAAAAAAAAGGGAAAAAAAAATATCTGAGTGTCAGGCCCTAGATTTTCCACTTAGCTGCCACAACCTCTCATTATTTACTTCTCTTCAAACCACTTCTAGACAGGGTAACACTTCTGAGTAATACACAAGAGCGATCATGTACAGGACCTGCTCCAAAAGCAGATGTAGGATGAAATCATGACCCTAGTAAAGTCAGCTTCAATGACGACAAATGAACTCAAGAGTATTTTTAGAAATTTGACTCCTGTATGCATCAATCTGACATTCTGCTATAGCAAGATACCTCACTTAAATAATCACTAATCAAAATACCAGCTTGGGTTTGTTGGTTTTTTAAAACAAAAATGCAACATCTGTCTAGTAGTATAGCAAAATAAACGAACAAACAAAATACAGTTTTCTCTAACATCTGGGATTGTTTTAGCAGTTAGCAGTTCATATTGTTATGCAGTAGAGACTTTTCAAGCGTTAATTTATAAAACCTCTAGAGAATTTTGTGGCAGCAGGCCAAACTAAGTCAGCATTGCCTCCAAGCAAGTGTGTAGCAAAACCCAAAACTGCTACTTGAACTGTAAAAAGAACTGCCAGAAGTAATTGATAAGGTCTTATATTTCATATTGATATAGCAGCAGCATTTAGCTCATTATACCTTTGGACCAATATATTTCACAACAGTAACCTCTAAATGACTTGGATCTTAAGAAGATGTTGCAATTGTTGTCATCTCCCCTGATAAGCTGGGGATGTTCCACAAGCTGCTCACTTGGTATTTGTAGACTAAGTCCAAGCAGGAGAGAACTACTTCAGGTATCTCACAACATGCACACTTTGCCAGGGCTTCATACAGCCAGAGGCTCTGTGTGGCATTATCACACCTGAGAAGAAAATCAGTTTTCTTACTCTGAGCTATTCAAGGGAGTCACCTCCGTCCACTGTAATATTTTGTAACGCGACTTGTTGCAGGTGTTTTTCAGAACAAAAAGCAGAATTCACATTTGTTGGCACTTATTTCGAACAGCACAAGAGTCAAAGCAAACCACTCTTATAGTTACAAGCAGAGATCAAGGTGCTTGGTTTTTTTCTGCAGAGGCGTAAACAACTTAGCAGAGGTTTGTGCTTTCTGTTGTGTCTGAACACATTTCACACACATCGCACTAGCTTTGCACTATTTTAATTGAGTGGAAAATTCAGTAGTTAAGTAATTAATTAGTAATTATTAAGTAATTAATCAGTGGGAAAAAATCAAAACAATTGGTGAAATCATCTTGTAGTTGTCAAGCACTGCCATCAAACACATGAACATACAGCAGATGGAGTAGTGCTGCCACTTCTCAATAGTCTGTAAGGTACAGAGGGTAATTAATTTTCTCTAGAATTAGTAGTTACAAGCTACAGCTGATTAGAGTGGCAAGGTGTTCTCTGGGGTGAAATTCTGGACGTCTGCATCTCGCAGAAGAGCCACTGAAGAAAATCAGAGGGGTGCTCAAACACAGCCACGCGAGGCTAGTTTAATTCAGAGTAAAGCCCTCACTGCTGCATCAGGGAGCAGGGGAACGGGTGCCTCCCAGGGCCCTAAGCTGCAGTACCAGCAGCACTCGCCCACAGCGGTGTCTAAAGCTTACGGTGACAGTGGAGAGACTCATTCCCCTCTCCCCTTTGGGAGGGGAACAGCAGCAGTAACCTGTAAACTATAGAATAGAAAAAGAAAGTGGAGAAAATGAAAAATACGGGGTGAAAATACAATATTCAGCATGAGAAAAAGCCTATAGGAAGTATCATTCAGTTTGCCAGTTGTCCCTAGGACAGCATCCCTTCACATCAGGAATTTATTTAGCAAAGGACAAGCGCAGAAGGAAGACTTACTGTATGCAGGAGGCATTGCTAACAATATCTCCTTTCATTTTTAGCAGTTGATATGTTAGATGTTTCCCTTGTTGGATTTTTATAGGTTTCTTTGGACCCACTCTGAATAGCTTTATCCACGTACTCATGTATTCTTATTATGGACTGTCAGTCATCCCTTCTATGCGCAAGTATCTGTGGTGGAAGAAATACCTCACTCAGGCACAATTGGTATGTACCTATTTTAATCTCATTTTTAATGACCGGAATTCCTTCGAAATTCCAGAGTTGAATGATAAACATTGTCAACTGCAGAATTAAGCCAGTTAGAATTCAAATCAAAATGCTACCATAGAATCATAGGTTTGGGTTGGAAGTGACCTTAAAGATCATCTAGTTCCAGCCCCCCTGTCCCCTAGAGGGACACCTCCCACTAGACCAGGTTACTCAAAGCTCCATCCAGCCTGGATTTGACCATTTCCAGGGATGGGGCATCTACAGCTTCCCTGGGCAACCTGTTCCAGTGTCTCACCACCCTCATAGTGAAAAATTTCTTCCTGATATCTAATCTAAATCTACCCTCCTTCAGTTTAAAACTGTTACGCCTCGTCCTATTGCTACACTCCCTGATAAAGAGTCCCCCCCCAGCTTTTCTGTAGCCCCCTTTAAGTGCTGGAAGGCTGCTATGAAGTTTCTCCAGAGCCTTCTCTTCTCCAGGCTGAACAACCCCAACTCTCTCAGCCTGTCTTCACAGGAGAGGTGCTCCACCCCATCATGCAGAGTAAGTCACTAGTACAGCTTGCATAACTTAATAAAGGAGATGATGCTCAGAAATATTTTCTACAATACAGTAGAAACTCCACAGTCCATAAATTCCATTATTTTTTATCTCTTGTGTAGAAAATGGACATTGCTTAATCATGGCAAATAGACAGATTAAAAAGTTAGAAAAACCATCTGACAGAGCCAGCTCCAGCTGGCTCCAAGACAGACCCACCGCTGGCCAAAGCTGAGCCCATCAGCAAAGCTGGGGGCACCTCTGTAATATCATATTTAATAAAATGTAAAAAATGCTGCACAGCAGCTGAGAGAGACAAGTGAGAAAACGCGAGAGAAGCAGCCCTGAAGACAACATCAAGAAGGCATATCACATCAAGAAGGCTTGATGTGAAATAAAGTTCCTTTCACTTTTTTATCTTGGGGCCTGCTCGTATCATTTGGGAGTTCAGGTGTTTGCAGTGAGCTTAAAAACGCCTGTGTAGAAATGTGTTTAGCAAATGCTGCTTCTCTGAGCTGAGACCATCGCTGCAGTTGAAACACGCTGCCCTGTTTGAAGTGCACCCCAGCAGGCAGGATTGAGGGCACACTCAGCTGGCTGGGGACAATCAGATGCACCAGCGCGGGCTGTGGTTCACAGTCCTAAACACCGACAGCCTTCCGCAATTCCTTCCCCAGCACATTTTTGCTTCACTTGTCCCCATCTTAACTGCCTTAACGCAAACACCAGCCTACCTGAAATTCTCCTCCAACCAGGGATTTCCATTCAGTTCAGCAATTCCTTCCCCGGCTCATTTTTGCTTCATTTATCTCCATCTTAGCTCCATTAATGCAAACACCAGCCTACCTGAACTTCTCCTCAGACCTGGGATTTCCATTTTCAGTTCAGACTGCTAAAGCAATTGCCTGGAATCTCAAGTTTCTGCCCTGTAAGAGAGACAACTCTGTACCTGGCATGACATGGTCTAAAAGACAGAAGAATCCCTATTTAATACTAAACAAAAGGGTTTATAATAATAAAAGGATTTTCATTTTGACAACTAGGCCCATAAACTCATGTTTTTAGAAATCTGACCCCTTGGGGTTTTCTTAATTTCATAAGAGTGGCATTTTAACTTCACCCTCACAGTACACTCACAGGTTCAGAAAGGGATAGTTTTCAAGAGCACTCGAACTTTCAAAGAGCAGGACTAGGTGACTTTGTGATATTTGATTTAGCTAGCACCAACCCTTTCTCGGCAAATACTCATGCACGATCTTTCCTCCACAGCTCCAGTTTCTGCTCACCATTGTGCACACACTCAGCGCAGCTGTGAAGCCATGTGGATTCCCATTTGGCTGCCTCATGTTCCAGTCCTCCTATATGGCCACACTGGTCATTCTCTTCATAAACTTCTACATTAAGGTAACCAGTCCTCCAAGAGCTTTCTGACAAGGGTGGGGAAAAGAAAGAACTTTCTGCACAGCAGTCTTGATGAACTCACATGTAGAATTAGCATCAGTACCTAAAATACGTTTGTATTAAAATATGTACGTCAGTTAAGAATGAGAGATGCAGTAACATCTGCAAGAAACAGATGTTCAGTAATGACGACCTCCCCGTTGCAGCTCAACTCTTCCATACTGCAATCATTGAATCATGGAATCATTCAGGTTGGAAAAGACCCTTGGGATCATCAAGTCCAACCATCAACCCCACTCTACAAAGTTCTCCCCTACACCATATCCCCCAACACCACATCTAAACGACTCTTAAACACATTCAGGGATGGTGACTCCATCACCTCCCTGGGCAGCCTGTTCCAGGGTCTGACCACTTGTTCTGTGAGGAATTTTTTTCCAATGTCCAGTCTAAACCTACCCTGTTGCAGCTTGAAGCCATTCCCTCTTGTTCTATCGCTAACTACCTGTGAGAAGAGACCAGCACCAACCTCCCTACAACGTCGTTTCGAGTAGCTGTAGAGAGTGATGAGGTCTCCCCTCAGCCCTCTCTCCCTCAAACTAAACAGTCCCAGCTCCTTCAATCGCTCTTCATAAGATTTATTCTCCAGGCCCTTCACCAGCATCGTTGCCCTCCTCTGCACTCGCTCCAGCACCTCGATATCTCTCTTGTATTGGGATGCCCAAAACTGGACACAATACTCAAGGTGTGGCCTCACCAGTGCTGAGTACAGGGGGACAATCACCTCCCTACTTCTGCTGGTCACGCTATTTCTAATACAAGCCAGGATGCCATTGGCTTTCTTGGCCACCTGGGCACACTGCTGGCTCATATTCAGCCGCTTGTCAATGTGGTCTTGTGTCAGGGCTCAATCCTGTACTCATATAGCAACTACTGCATTCAGGACTTAGGAGGTCTGAATTTGCTCTGTTGGGCAACTTCTTGAGTCTTCCTCCCTCCCTCCTTGGAAAAAAAGAAACAAGCAGCCCTGCCTCTTTAGCAGAGACTTCTCCAGCCTGCCTGCTGGAGCTTCTAGTGAGAAGGGCTTAAAATCTCTTTTGACATCAAGTATTACAGTAACACTAGTAAGGTAATATCACGCACAGTAGTGAAAATAATACAGTTCCCTTAACACAGCCTGAAGCAAAACTATACATCTGCATCAACAAACACCAGAGAGCTGCATTTTACAGTTAACCGTAAGTAGTGTTTGGAGAGCACTAAATAAATCCAAGCATTTACTTTCGATTTTGCTTTTATAGACATACCGGAAAGCACCTTCAAGAACAGCTACAAAGGAAACCCCCGTCACAACAGAAATCAAGAACGGTTTCCATAAGGACTACTTTGCTGCTGCCAATGGATTCCTGAATGATAAGAAAGCACAATAAGTATAGCATTTCCTATGATTTTTTTTTTTCTAAAAAAAAAAAAAAAGAAAACAAAGACTGAATTACAAGCTTTAGCTTAAAACTTATTTGAATACATTTATCAGTTCTTTGTACCAGATGCTTATTAACGTACGGCTATTTAGGTTTTAACAAAACAAGTAGCACTACTTGTCCTGTCAAAAAATCACCATCAGAGCAAGAAGGCCAAGATCTTTCTCATACGAAAAAAGAAACTCTTTCCTCACCTCTAATGCTGACACAAAAACGCCTTATAAAACACTTGATGGAGAAATCCATCAATGCCTTCAAAACGTTAGGACTCTGTTCGGACTAACACGCTGAGCGCTTTCTGGGCACATGAGAGGTCTTGAGGCAAGGCTTCACAGCGCACCCAACGCATTCAGCTAAACTGTGGTCAAAGTCAGAAAAAAAAGATAGAGGGGAAAAAAAAAAAGATAAGATAATGGTACTGTTTCTATCACCATACCCCTCTCTGCTGCTTCCCAGCCGTTCCCTTCTGTGGACACCAGCAAGGTGCAGCCGTCCCTTTGGTCCCGTGGGAGCCCTGGGAAAGGATATACCAGAGAGCAGAGCCCAAATGCACCGTCCCAGAGTCTGCAGACAGACTCAAACCTGACTTATGCACCACAAAGGCTGGCAGGAGCCTGCTGTTGCAGGGGGCTGGACTGGTAGCACATGGGGCTGCCCCGTCTGATATTTAGAATATATGATATTGCACGATGATACGGGGTTTTGAGCTCTAGCCAGAGCAAAACAAGTCACCTTGGAAGTGATAAATTAATAGGAGTTCTGACTAAATGGATTTTGAAAGAAACAGGAGCTCAGCAAGTTAATAAAGATAAATCCTTTCAGTGTAAACGTGCACAGTTAATCCTATACAAGAACTGCAATCTGAAGCAAACTGACATCCCAAACATTAATAGATTGGAAGACGCAGAAAATCTTAAAAAGTGAACTCAGCAATGAACAAAGCATATTATAATAGGAATTTCTGTGCCAGGTGGGCCTTATTCAGACTGGTCTCTGACTGAGGAAACAGATGGGACTGGGGCACGATCCTCTGCAGGGATAGCAAGGAGATCCCCCAAAAAAATATCCCAAAACCCACAGTCACAAAGCCTGGACTCTATGCATATACTAGTTCTCATTGGCCCTTCCAGAAACTTTGCTTTGCAGATCTTTCTGATTGATACGGTAAAACTCAGAAGTTATAAGAAATCAGGGGGTTTGACTGAAGGCGTTTTACATGACTATAAGTAAAGGGAGAGCTTCAGAGCTCTGCTGATGTCAGCTTGACACTGGAAACCAAGGTAAAGGCAGAGGGAATCGGAAGAACTGTCAAGATGGCACACAAGGCAATAACTGATCCATTTGATCCATTCATCTAAGGCAGGAAAAAACGTGGTTATGTAGCCCAGCGTGGATTTTAGTCTGTGTGGAGTCCCTAACCTTTTGACAGCAAAGCATGCATTTGACTATCAAGGTGGACAAGGTCAGCATGGTAACTGCTAAAGTTTACTACCGCAACCAAACCCACAGATATTGTCTTTTGTTGTGTTGGAACTGCGTTCAAAAGAAATAGAAATAAATGCCTTACTTGAAACTCAAAGGGCTGGGGGAGGGGGGGGATGGGGGGGGGACGACAGGGAAGGAAAAAAACCCCAAGATGGTCTCACCTTGCAGATCCAGACCAGCCAGGAAGGCTGGAATCAGGTATGTTTTCAATTCTTCAGATCCGTCTTAACATCTTCAAAATGCTGCAACTTTGAAGAAAAAGCAGCGTTGACTTTTTAAACTGATTTTCCTGTAATACATAACACTGTAAATAAAGACATTTTACTATCAGGGTGTCTAAGCTCCCCTTTATTCAAGGCATCAAACTGCTGGGAACTGGTTATTTGAGACTACTTTTGTTCTGAGACTTTTTCAGAAAGCTCTTCGGACATTAACTTTAGACTGAGAAACAACCTCCATGGCTTCACACACCACCTCCACGCACACTGACGTAAAGCTCCCCTGTGCTTTTGTACAACTGCTGGCTGCGCTCTCCTCTCCTCATTGACTGGGCAGGTGACATTTCTTTACATCATGCTCACGCACATACTAATTAGGTTGATAGGAAACGTTTTTCTACACTGTACAGACACAAGATGTTTACACTTCATACTTGAGATAGCTTTTTTTTTGGTAGACGGAACATCCCTGTCCCTCCCAGGCAGCCCTGCTGCTTAACAGTGGCTTTGGAGGCAACAGACTCCCAGCTCTCCTCCTCTGGGATTTAGTTCAGATACCTGAAGTAGATGACGTGAATACCTCATACTGAGTTTGCTTTTTCCATTGGAGAGAAAACACACTTTCAGCCCAAACTTCAATCCAAACAGACTTGTTAAAATTATCCTGGCCCTGCTGCCTCCCTGTTCCCGGGCTCTCCTGCCTTGCACACTTAGGCAGGTGAGTTCCTTTTGAGTCATCAATTGTACGTGGATCAAAAGAGCAGCCTTGACTTGCACAGAGGAAAATTTCCAAGTACTGCATGGGAGAAAGACGCATGCATCCCACTCATTAGGACAAGTGAGTTTGAATCCCAGTTCTTTTTATTCACCTTTAGTTTAATGCACTCATGCGCCACAGAATACCAAAAAAAAAAAAATTTCTAGATTTTGCTGTGTAGGATAGCGTGAGGGCACTAGGCAAAGCATAACTGGAGCATCACAGTTGAGACGTGGTGGAGATATAGTTTACAGAATATCAGCTCTCCACCCAAACATACCTACCTGGGGAGAAAGAGCCTGGTTTAACTGTTATTTGCCAAGATGTGGAATCCTGTCAGTCAGTCCAGACTTCCTTACCAGCAACACAGCTTCTTGTGCCTGTTGTTTCTGCTATATAATGGTTTGAAAACACCTCATTTGGGAGTTCTACCTGACAAAAATAAATCAGCAGTCAACACCTAGAAAGAAGTATGCGAATTTACAGCGATTCCTGGGCAGACTTGGCAGCTATGAGAGGCTTTTAATTGACACACATCTCCCAAAAGATGGAAGATATTGGGTTTAGTTTGTTTTACCAGAGAAGAGAATGGAAATCGGTTTCTCCACAAGTGATCTAATCACTTAAACTGCAAGAAAAATAAAAGCATCAGTACAGCATCCTTCTCCTTCATGAAGAGAATCCCACTGAAAAAGTGTTGCTGGATTGAGCTGTTCAACCTCAACTTGCCATTAGTTTACAGTCCATAAAACGCAGAAACCACGTGCAAAGGAATCCTTGACACCCAGCTCCAGCCATGAAGTGAAACCTAGAAATGGAAAACGATAAGGCAGAGATGCTCCACAGTTACCACGCTCACTTACAAGCGGGCAGTGAGCCTATTGCTTCTCTTGCAACCAAGTAACAGACGATAGGATAAGAGGAAATGGCCTCAAGTTGCATCAGGGGCAGTTTAGACTGAATATTCGGAAAAACTTTTACACTGAAAGGGTTATTAAGCATTAGAACAGGCTTCCCAGGGAAGTAGTTGAGTCACCATCCCTGGAGGTATTTAAAAGACGGCTAGACATAGTGCTTAGAGATATGGTTTAGTGATGGTTTTTGTCAGAGTTAGGTTGATGGTTGGACTAGATGATCTGAAAAGTCCCTTCCAATCTAGGTGATTCTATAAAAACAATCTCAAATGTAACTAGAACAATTCTGAGTGCTGCTGTAAAGCCCCATGCTAGACGTCAACACGCGGACGTGATGTCTAGCACCATGGATGGGAAAAGTTGGTGTTATTCTTGAAAAGAGGTAAGAGCTGTAACAGCTGATAGTGGCAAAGAGGATCCAGTCTGAAAGCTGCTTCTACCAACGTACAGGCTGAGTAGGAATTCTGGCAACTGTGTGTTCACGGGACGCTTCAAGACACATTAATGGAAAACATCAGTCTCTCTGTATTACATTTCTTTGCAAGGACTGCCAGTCCTTAAAATAGTTCTTTTTTTCTCCTCCCGTATACACTCTCTCCTTGTGCTATGTTTAGAAGCAATTTCCACATCCTATCATCTGAAAATAAAGTTTGTCAGGTATGTTTTCACTTAGTAGCATGCTTGGAGCACTCCAGAAGAATGGGAGGGGAGAAAGCACCTCATCCAGCCCAACAGGCAAAACCACAACCGCATGACCGCCTGCGTTCACCAAGGAAAATTTGTTGTATGAAAAAAAAACCCAACATCATGTTTTACCAAGCGCATCTTCTGGCAATACTTCAAACGTGAGGGCAGTACAAATCACCTTTCTAATGTGCTTTCCGGGCATTGCCTTTACTCTGAATTGATGCAACAAGAGTTTTACGCTGCCAGCAGCCCCTCTGTCCTACGGAGCGTCCGTGCCTAGAGAAGGTGCTCATACCCACATCAAGCCTCAAGACTCTGATAAACAAGTCCCTTTGTTATGTGTCACCATTGGCCAAGTAGAGATCATGGATTGATGGAAGGATCAGATACTGCAGCTTTAAAGCTTCCTTCAGCCACAAATATCCAGCATGAAACAAGTCTGACAGCACTTCCTACCCTTGTAAATGAAGGCTGAAGCGTATCTCTGCCAAGGTACGATTGCTCCTTCAGGTGGGGCAGGCTGATATCTAGCAGCTTTGTAAAAACTGCAGTATCAGAAGCTGAGGCACAAGAAGGATAGCTCCGCAGTCTCACACCTAGCTAGTTAGCACTACAAGGAGTCATGATTGTTAAGAACAAGGGCTGTTTTCCAACAAGATACAAGAGTTTGGGGGAGTTACGTTTAACTAACACTCCCGCCTCTGGCCAATTTACATTTTCTAGACTTAGATACAGTGCCCATAGAAATACCATACACGTTGCACCTCTTCTGACTTAATTTTAAACTGGACTGAACTACCAAGCCAATTAGAACTTTTTTCCTATCAGACAGTACTGCAGCTGAGAAGTCCTAGCTCTCTATAGGCAGCTCCACTACCTGTAAAATCTTATCTTTTGAACAAAGCTAAGGTTGCCATGACTTGCTTGTTCAAAGCTTGTACTTACCCATCAAAAGTCATCCTTTGATTCTTAGATTGTTTTCAGCTGAGCCCTGATAGTAGAAAACTGAGAGGAGAGACAATAGAGAAAATCAACCTCAAAGATATAATTTCTTGCAGATTGAAAATACAAACACGGGGGCAGATGTGCAAACACTTGACCCTGCTTGGTTTGGGCTCACCAGAGGGTAGTAAAGTGGAAGAGAGAGCGCTATTCAGTTTGATTCACTGGTTTTGAATGTTAGCAGCCTCCCGAGGAATGGAAAGGAAGGAATGAGCTTTACTAAGGCCATTCCAAGAACACAAGAACTAAAGAAGAGAAATCAGGCTGCTGATGTGTGCCAAGGCTCAGCTTTACAGGGCTTCTTTCATGATTTGGCTGTAAGTAATGCTTTTTCAACTCTTGCTCACAATAAACAAAACCCGCTCTGTAATACATGACCAGGAAAGGCTCTGTTACTGTGTTTGCTTCCAATATAGAATAGCTCTCACCTGTTCCTGGAAATTTGTCTATTTTCCAGTGCACCGTTCTTTTAGACACAGCCTTACCACTCGCAGGAGTGGGACCTGTCCCAGCGCACTGCCAGACCCTGTCAGCACACCTTACTGAGAGCGGGGCAAGCCGACCCCAGGCCAGGGCAAGCACAAACAGACAGTTCCTCTGGTCAGTCTGCCTGTTTCCAGCCACAAAGGACACTCCCTCCGCTGGCGTCGCATAGCCTTCGTGCAGCCTTGCCACTAGGTACCAGGAGCTCTCTAGACCTTGGATGGACCATTGCGTTGATACGGAACGTGCAGGTAAACAAGCACTTGGCACAGCATCATGGCCTGAATGAGATATGGCATAAAGGCAGCAGGGGTTATAACAAGGTTTAATATTAAACTAGCTAAGAACTTAAAATGCACAAAGTAGTTATCCTTAACCTGCACTTCGTATTTCCCATTTCTTTTTCTGGGTACTAATATATGGCTTTTGCACTTCATCACCGACATCATCTTTGTTTTTCTGGTTCAGAAGAACAGGTTGAAAATTGAGCTTTACCTATTTACACTGAAAGGAATAAAATATAAAAGAAATATCTGGATAAATAACACTTAAAAGAGTGTAAGCGAGCAGGCAAAGGAAACCTGCCAGGTCAACTACCTACTTTTCAAACGGAAGTGTTAGGGTAACCCAGCTACAGGTCTGTGTTGCCAAGATGTCATCTGCAGAAGCCAAATGGACTTCAGACCTTCAGGGGGTTTCAGCTCAAACACGCTGAATTGACCCAACAGTGCAGGAAGTGGTATGAGATGGGCTGTCCAAAAATCAGAAAAAGTCATTCCTGCCCCAGTCGCTGTCTCCAAACACAACTGCTACTGACTACAGATGGTAAGGTCATTAGGAAAGACCAAAATTTCCAGCATGTCCTCCCAGCTTGGGCATTTCATAGGTTACCAAGCTAGAACTCACTGAGCTTCTCAATAGGTAGTGTTTTATATGAAGGGGTAGAAAAAGAAGTGCAGGAGTAAGAGACACCTAAGCTGTATGGCATCCCTTTCTGCTCTCCCATACTTTTCACTAAAAGCAGCCTTTTTGGTTCAGGCTTTTCCAATGCGACAGTTAAAAGCAAGTGTAAGTGCACACAATGTTATCATAATTTTCAATAAGTGATCTTCATTTCTCCTTCATCCACGCCCTCTGAAGTGCTCAACACTCATCTTCCAAGCTTTGTAGTGACAGGTTACTCAGGGAATCAACAGTAAGAGACAGTGAGCATCAGTCTTGTTTCTGTAAATTATCTAGTAAAGATACTTGGATGAAAAATTTTTACAGTCGCAGGAGACACCAAGAGAGCATTCTGTCAGCACACATCAAGGGGGGGGAAATGTAGCAAGACAAGTCTTGCTACACATCTACTCCACTGTGCTGACAAAGCTTAAATGCTTAGCAGCTCTAACTTAGAGAGCAGTGAAGCCAAACAATATCTTAGAAATGAAAGATCAACCATTATCATCATAGTTTGAAAAAAAAAAAAATTAAAGATTTTTTAAAAATCCTTAAACCATAGAGAGACATCACATCTCACTCTCTTCCTATTTCAAACCTTCCCTTTTTTGGGCAGTAAGATCCTTGGAGATGCAGGTGAGCAAGCCCAAACCAGCCAAGGCAACATCCACCCTGAAGGAGATGACACATGACCCAAGGATGCAGGTTATCAACGCTGTTTCTGTGGCTTTGCAGAATTCAGCATACAACAACAGGCACAGCGTGGAAAACTCCTCTCAATTCTTCTTGAGGTCTGCTTCACCTCAAGCACTGTTAGGCCTCATTGCACCCATCACATTTGGCCGGTTGTGGGGAATAAAACCACGGGATGTAGGCATTTACCCAGGAACTACTAGAAGGCTCAGCCTGGGTAGTTAGAACAGGGGATAATATTGCACAAAGCATCCCTTTACATTCACTCGCGTGAACTCTGGGTTATGGTAACAAGCAACAGGGCAGTTCAAGCCCTTACCACATCGTAGGCCCAGGACCTTGCATTACTACTCAGACAGTAAAAGCCCCAAATGGTTTTCTATTTTGGACCTGCTACAGCCAGGCAATAGGAAGGGATGCTCAAATCACTCAAGGCTAATATCTCAAAGCCTGTCTTGGTTAATGACACTGCTGGTACAACCACAGCATACCACCACACCAATGGGACACAAAGCATTCTGAAAACTCTGTTACTGGTCTGCAAAACTAAACAGCTTTACCAGGCACAAGCAGAGCTGTTCACAGAGGTTACAGCTTCATCTCCCAAAAGACACAGCCACTTTGGCTGAGTGCTTTGAGAGATTGGATTCAAACAGCAGCTGGGAAGACATGAAGAGCAGCAGGAAGATGGCACCTTAGGCAGGTCACCAGGGCCAGCCCTCAAAGGAATAAATGCAACATAGCAGATGCAAAAGCACAGGTTTAGCCCTTCACATTGTGAATAGGAAACAGCAGACTTGCACATCTGAAGCTTCGTGAAGGGCAGAAATGAAGAGTTTTTTTCTTTTAAACCAGCCCAGAAGGAAAGATTCAACCACCGCCCGTGACGTGGATAAAGGTGGAGTCCTGACTCATGCCAACTCCAGTCAGGACTACTTAAACTAAAGGAATAAGCATAATCTCCAGAAAATGATGAAGTGATGGCAACAGCAGCTTCTCACTGTTCTCTGCACTGGCACTACCCTGCCTGATCTTCTTGAGAAGGAATGGTTTCAGCCCCCCCGAAAGACATTCAGTGGTGAAACAAACCCTGGCAGAAGCGGGCTTTTGTCATGAAGGTACATTGTGTGCAGGGAATGATTCCCTCCACTCCAACCCACACAACAATCTGAGGTTGGTTTTATGAGATAAGTAGATAGAAACACAGAGCTTGGAAACATGCCATGTTCCCACAAATTCATTAAGATGCACTAGCATGTGCGAAATCTGTCACAGCATTAAAGGCAGTTTGTGAAGAGCAACTGAGATTTAGGGAACTCTGTCGAAGCAGAAGATGGTGTTAAATAGCATGGTTTATTCTGCTACTCACTTTCAAGAGACCTTTGATGCTAGTTTCTCTAATCTTAACATTGTTCACTGTACTTTGAACTCTCCCAGAAACCAATAGTCACTGGTTTTAAAAAAAATAATTTCTCCAGCTTCACTTGCCATTTTCTCTGCAATGCTCCAAAGTTTCATGCCCTCCACAGTCCCCAGTATGCCATCAGGCATCTGGTCAATACCCAATATTGAGTGGCTCTGGTTTCAAGCCAGCGGTTCCCACAGTGCTGGATGCACACGAGAAAGGCTACCCTTAACATGCCCCATGCAGGGTATACAGGACTCTAGAGTACCTTATCATAAGCATGCACAGTCCATCAATTCAAAAGAAATGAGGAGATTTTTTTATCCTATGCAAACAATATTTTACTTCGAATCAGTCATTAAATGCTTTTACATTTGATAAAGGTATTAGCAGAATACTCAAAGAAAGACAGTATATGCATCAGCTTGGTGACTAAATCATGATTTAGTTCGTTTTCTATTTCTTCCATATTTAATGGACCCATCTTGCAAATCTGCAGAAAAACTTGATGTTATCAACACAGGGGTCAAAACTGGACTACTCAGCAGTGTATATTCTTTCTTAAGCAAAAAAAGGCTCAGTATCAATACTATTTTGCTCCCCTTTTTTTCTTTACATTTAAAATAGATTAATATCCTTCACAGGATCATCTTCTCTACGCTGTATAAGGTGCTCAAATATTAAAAGCAGTAATGAAATCAGGGGTTTGCTAGTCAGAAGGAACAATGAACACGTTGTTCTCTACTGCCTTCTTCACTGAGTGTTCATACTGCAGGGAAAGAAAAAAAGATAATGAAAAACATTTCAAAAGCTTATACAAACATTTATATTGCATAAGAAAAGAAACTGTGGAGATCCTACAAGCACATCTAGATTCAGCTTTTAATTCTCAAGCCTGGAACCCAGCCTGGAACTAGGTGCTACAGGATGAGGAGCTCCCATGATACAACTGCCCCTTCCTCAGCCCTGTCCCTCTTTAAAGGTGTCTGTCCTTCATCAGGAGCACCTCTGTTAAGGGAAAGACCTGTGTCCCCAAGCATCTCAGTGCTTGTCATGGAAACTTTTCCCTCTGGAAAGGCTCAGAATATGAAATTTAACAACTAAAGGAAACAAGCCCTTGGTTTTCAGCATCTTTTCTAAAATCCCAGGCCCAGTCTACTGCAGTGACCACAGACATGGCTTCGACACAAGGAGCTTTCTTCAGCTCTGTGCAGTGCAGACACAGAGCATCACACACATCGCAGTAATCTCCCAGTCTTATTACAGGAATGCCAAACCCCCAAAGCATTCAGGTCTGAGCATAAAAGCTGGAACAGCAGCAGTTGCATGGGCTGGACAAGAGGGAAACTAAGCATTGTATCAAAGTTAACAGAGTATTCAGCGTAACCTACAAATTAAAACGAGGGCATAAGTTAGTGATTAGACTCTGAAAAGTTTAAGAACTTAAACAGAATATTTAACTGGGATCCAAGGCAAATGAATACATTTGGTTTTCAGAAATCAAACTTGGAGGCAAAGCTAGATGTTGTCAGACTCAAAAAGCAGATGAGAGAAAGCATACAAGGTGTTACTAGGCTGCCGAGATCCTAGCCACAGGATGTCATGGATGCACAACTCAAAGGGCAAAGTGGGACAAAATGACAGAAGAGAACTGCATTAAGGATCACTAACTACACAGAAGCCAGCCTCTGGATGAAGGAATCCCTGAGCTATTAACCCAGGAGAAGCATCACCACCTCATAGTCCTTGTTCTTCTCCCTTAGGTAAGTGCTTTTTCACCACTTTCCCTAGTCCCTAGCAAGGTAAACACTGCTTTCTCAATGCTTTCCATGCATTAGGATTGTCGGTCCCATGAGGAACCAGCCCCATAGATCAGCTAACCAAAGGTTTCCCCTCCCCAGGACCTCAGTTTCATCTTTTCACTTCCAACACTTATCAGTCAGGCCACAGTTCAGAGCCCACCACCCGTACAGAGCTGCTCGTGTAATGCACATACCATTGTATTCTGGATAGTGTTGGCAAAACTCTTTGCTGTTTCACCCAGGGCTGAGTCAACGGACTGAATTCTGGAAGAAAAGTGAGCTTGGCTAGTTTGTCTGTGAAATGTTAGTACTTACTGATAAAACTTGAACAGACATATTTACCAATAAAAATGAACCTCAGGATTCCCCCTCTTGCAGCATTTTGCCCAGCATTTGTACCAACAGTATGTTTTATATAGGAAATGATTGCCTTCTCCCACCACCTCTGACCTGTAGATACAGAGGTGACCAGAGGGTACATCTTGTTCCAAATCCTGGTACAGGTTTCTTGAGGTTATGTGCCTGTCTTACACAGCTTCCCATGCAGAGAGGCCTTCATTGCATGCTAGTCCCAATTCAAAACCCTCACAAGGCTGCAAAAGCTCCATCAATGGACACCAAGTGGAGATAACATACTGACTTCAGAATACTTGCCCGTATACCAGTGAGGGTACCACCAGCCTACTAGTGCCCTCTTTGACCATCAGAGGAATTGTGAGCGTGCAGGACAGCTGGTAAAGACGTACCTTTGCTTTTGCTGATTGCAGAAAGAACTCAGTTTGAGTAACTGCTCATTCCAGAAGTCCTAAAAAGAACCCCAAAGAAAACCCCCATTACTTGGGAAGGGATACCTCCGCGGGCTTGCACAGAAGTAGTCATACATACCACTGCGTCCTTCTCCATGTTTGCTAAGATTTGAGTTTCCTTCTCAAGACTGGCAAGCTCTTCAACAACGATCTTCTGAAAGGTCTCCAGCTTACTCAGCCTAGTGATGGAGAGCAGAAACGAGTTTGACAGTTGAATGTGGAGTTGCACAAGGCAGATGACAATCCCTTCAGCACCAAACCTGCCTTGAGGCAGAAGCAAACGTCCTTGCTGACTACATGAGGCAGTTTTGTTCTCAGGTATGTTACATAACATGTGACTAGCTGTACCAGGTCAAACTGAAGATGAGTTTAACTAGATAGCTTGTCTTAAATACTAGCCAGTAATGGATGCCCAGGACAGAGCATAAAACCGGATTCCCAGTGCAATACTTGCCCTGCATACTCTCCCAGCCTCCAGGGATTTCAGCAGAGATTTCCCCAAGCTGAAGAGAGCATCTTGGCACAAATAACCTCTGATGGGTTTTCCTACCATAGGGTTGATATACACATACAGCATTGCCACAGGATGCCAGCGATTTCTAAACCTTAACCAGCAACACCCTTATTCGCTTGGGTTTGCCACCCTTCCCCTGGCAGTAGGATGCCATGCCATCATCTGATGGTGACTTTAGAAACTACCCTTCTGGGGTAGGACAGATTTGGCACAGCTCTGTCCCCACTATCCTGCAGCTCTGGTTGGCTCCGGGGTACTTAGCGAATAACATCAAAGCATAGCAGCAGCTCACCATCATCAACTCTTACCTTCCACCCAAAAAAAAATTCCCTGGTTTTGTTTTTGGAATAGAAACTTCTCCATGTACCTTAACAGCAAGCAAATTGTGCTCATAGATATCCTATTGATACCAGGGATTTTGCACTTTAAAGGCTACTATTTCATACTATGTTTGATCTAAACCCTGCAAACTAAATGTGTAGTAGATAGAAAGGCCTGATAGACTTACTCATATCTTAGGCTGTGCTTGTATTTTGCTTATAACAAATCCATAACTATTATAATTGACTTTTTTATCTATCTCCTATCTGAGAAATTTGACAACTTGTAAAGCAAAAGGACCTTCTTTTAAAGCCCCATCTGGCAAGTAGCTGTAAAGTCCACTAACTGGCACTTATTTTGTGCACATCGAAACAATCTACAGAATCGTGTCTATAACAGACCCCTTACTTTTCTTCTCCCCCACTTCATTAAGTAAAATCAGAGTTTGGCTTCTTTTTTAAAACATGTAGAAACAGAAGTTACTAAGTGTAACAGGAGGGTTTTTAAACAGATTTGTGAACATCGATGGCAATCAGAAGACAGTCTAAGGATTGCTTCATCAACTGCTCTTACCTCAAGCTTGTTTTGCATTAATTAATACATCCACTGTCTCCTTAACAGGAAAAGCAGGATAAGTCACAGGAACTATGCTTCTAAAACTCTTACAGAAAAGCAGGAGACACACACGTGAGCTATTGTGCCTTACAAACCATAATAAGTGCAGTAGCTTACTGTCAGATTCGCTTAAAAAGAGGCATTCTTTTCCATATCAATCAAAATTTACACAAAGCCGATGCTGTTTTCAGCCAGCAGCAGACAACTTACCTGCACTCGTGTATCTGGTTCAGCAGGGTGGACACATTCTTCTCCGAAGTCCTCAGGGTGTTCTGTGCGCTGGTCTCCATCCTTTTGTACCGGGACTAGCCACAGGACACACCGTTAGGGAAAGGCAATGGCCCAAGCCAAAACGTAGAATTCTAGTTTGTAAAACCCTTCCCTGGAACACAGATCCCTTCACTGGCTGCCGTTTAGCTTAGTGGAAACCATCTTAATTAAATTTAAACTGAAGCAAGATGACACGTAGGCAGGATACTGCAAATATGAACTGATTTCATTCAGCCATGCTAATTACACCAACAAACCTCTATGTAACCCATGCGACTTCAGGTCAGGGTCATGTTATCCAGCCAGCAAAGAAGTGAGCATCACCCATACTGCAACACACTTAACTGCACAAAAACAGGTCTTTGTTAGCACTAATTTAGATCAGCATTAATGCAAACTGTGTGCATTTTAATCATAACTGATTTGTAAACGTAACCACCTCCAGCCTTGATTCAAGGACTTAGTGACAAAAGTTTAGTGTGACCATCTAGCACCAGCTCCAAAATTAAAAAAAAAAGTCATGGTTACACGATACAAAGTGCTGATCCAGTATAAGTCGGCTCTGACACATCTGGTTTGTTCAAAGCTTTTAAACATGAGATTCTGTGATGGGTCAGATACTGTCCCTCATATTAAACTTGGTTTAATGCCCACCTTACTTTTTATAGCTAGATCAACAGTAGCAGTTGGTTGCTTGCACTGCATCTCAAGTATGTCTATAAAGTTGAGTGAACCAAGAATACACAGCTTATATACTACCAATTGTCCAACCAACACCTCCACATACCATTTATCTCAAAGATAGAAGCACGTCCTTATGGATCTACACATATTCTCGTCAATAGCTGTAGCCTGTATTACTTTCTGTTTTTCATTATAAGTTGCATAGTTTTACATTGCAGTGAAACTGCAAAGGGAAATGCAGAAAAGGGAGTTTCTGCGTTTTTTATATGTACCCATGAGGACAACAACCCACAGCTCCAATGTAGGTACACTGTCACTTTTGAAAGGGTTACCTTTCAAAATGTTTTGATCCCTTCCTTCCGAGGAAAGTATTTGAAATGCCTAACCAAATCTGATGTTCCAACATATTCAATAAGACAAAAAAAAAAGGAAAAACCTAATGAAAACTTCCTTTCTACCTTTCCTGTAACACTTCTCAGGGTACAGAGGTTGTGCACAATACTTCTAAGAGCTCCAGGCTAACAGACAATGCAGCCAAAACCCTGCCCCGGGGCACAAAATATTGATGGGACATTTGCACCAATTCCCCTGGTGATAAAAAGGTAATTGCATGTACTATGAGAAAATGCCACACGTGGCGCACACGTTAAGAGAGCGCACATTACCCAGAACAACTTCTTTAGTTGGCCGATAAAGCTTTCAAATGCAGTAATCACCCCTGAATCACTGAAGTCTTCATGCAGCATCTTGGAAAAAAATGCATCATTCACACTATCATCCATTTCCTGACCTAGGAGAAAGTGTATGGCCAGTTAGTACCATGCTGGAGCGTTTATTGGAATATAAAACCTCCTGCTACCGAAGAGTTCATCATTCATGTGAACAACAACATTTGTTATAGAGCTGGAATTTGAGTCTTGCTCTTCCAGGACAGAAACTGCCCCAAAAATGCATCAAGAAAGTCTTATTAGAAAGCAGCATGGAATAAGAGGCACGATACTAATCAAACACAAAGAGCAACATATTTACAGATAATGAGGCAAAAGCACAGCATAAGGCAAAAAAAAAAAAAAAAAAGAGTCAGGCCACTGTCTTCTTTACTGTCTTCTACTTGTTCATTGCACGGAAAGCCTAACCCTCTTCTGTTCAGAATTAGCAGTGTTTTGCAGTTCGTTTGTTCATTATGCATGCTTTTTTCAGTTTTGTGGGTTTGTTGTGTTTTGTTGGTTTTTTTTTGTTTTTTTTTTTTTTTTTTTAATAGCTCTGGAAAAACACTATACAGAAGACTAGAAATTGCAGACATCATTGAGTGGCTTTCCCAGTGGACTGTGATTAGGGAACCTAAAGTTCCTTAACTCTACATACGTGGTACCCAATGGCAGTGCCGCAATACATGCCTTCCGCTACGTTTCGACTTTTGGAGAAGATACCCTCCTTACGGATATGTCTCTTCAAGCTTCCATGTGGCTATGATTTCTACCATCAAAAAAGAAAAGCTGAAAGCATTTAAACACTTCACCTTTATTGCCAACCTGACTTTACCTGTTTGGATGTCTGCTTCCTTCTCTACTGAATCAAAAAGTTTCCTTCGTACATAGACAGTGTCAGAGGACAAATGACTTGTTTCCCAACTGGAAAATCTAGGCTTTTTAATAACAGTGCCCCTTAATATACCTAGAAAGAGAGTAGAAGATGTTTCAGAAAAGACCTGTTCTTTCACATGAGGTAGGTGGCAGTACCTACCAACTACTCAAGCAGAAACCACCACTGGGATTACCAATACTGCAGAAAAGCGAGCAACTTCATTTTAGGTCCTGGTATCACACTTACAGAACAGGGTAAGACTTCACCAGCAAGTCTCTTCACTCACAAAAGCAGACAACTAGACTGCCTAATGCTATGCAGATAACTGGAAAGCTACCATACCTCCCATCTTAAAGACAATTTCATTTCTTGGCCCACTTCTCTAACCATAAAAAAAAAAACAAACCTCTATTGTCCAGCTTCTTCCCATTCTCTTTTCCAACCCAAGCTCACAATCTGTTTACGCCCATTTGTTCCTAAGCTAATTTCAGCTGCTCCTTAAAAAAAAAAAAGAAAACAACATCATAAAAACCGAAGAGGCAGAAAAACTATTCACACCTGTAACAGCCTTCTTTTCCGCAGCTTCACTAGAGTTGCCATACAATTGCTCTTAACCCAAGAAAACCCTTGGTGAGGGAGGCTGCAGCCTGTATTTTAAGGAAAACTTGCAAAAAGCATCATCCCTTTGTCTCGCTATCCACATTTCTGAGCTCAGTGAGGTGCCTGTTTGACCAACCAGCTCTCCGGAGTCTCCGTAGGGCAGAAAGCAGGAAGGTGGTGGAGCCCAGGAGAAGGGGAACAGTCAGACCACGAGAAGCACACTGAAGTAGATTTAGAGTTCACAGAGCAAGAGTTCAAATGCAGTCACAGACCACACCTGAAATTTCTGAAGATAACCCTACTTACACCTTCGCGTGGTATCAACTTCTCTCCAACTGTAAGACTGTACAGTAACAGTGATAAAAATTAAGTCCTCAGCACTGACCTTCCCCCAAAATTAAGCAGATGTGTTGGTGCAGTGAAAGTATATACTACAAATGCTGGTCAGGTAAGAGATATATTGGGAATATGAAATTGTCAGCTCATGAGGAAGGGGATGCTTTTGTCCAAGACCAAAGCTTCAGCGACTCAGTTCATAGTCACAACAATAACTGTAAGACAGCCTTTACTACATCAGCATCGAGAATATTAGGATGAAGACGGCCCACTGCTGCTCGACTTTCTTGAAGTTCAGCTGTTTCCAATCACCAAAGAGACCATGCACCAGTTTTGAAGTAGCTTGTGCAAGTTCTGCTTCATTAAAGAAAGGTCCAAAATACCACTTACCTTAAAAAAAGCTGCAGCAGTAATACAAGTCATCGTTTATCAAATACTTATAATCATGGTCTGTGTCTATATTCTTCGGTTTAAAGAAAGTCAACAACTTTCAGAGATGCTTATTTTTTTAAAAAGAAGTTGCACTGCACTTTCACATCATTAAGAATTAGTTTTCAAGCTTCTTGTTTAATTATTTAATCTATTTTATCTTGGGTCACTGGGTTTGTAAATCCCCAGCTCTTAATAGCTATACTAGTAGCAACCCTGTGATCAAGGATAGGATTTAAGAGTTAATGATAAACTCAGGAATGTATATAAAAAGCATCTTGCCACAGCCTGTCATGATATACAAAACAGAGAAATGGAAGATATTTCTTATGCAAAAAAGTATCGTTCAAATATCAAAAATCTCAGTGCCTACTTGTCTTTCAAAGAAAAATTAAAACTCTGTTGACACCCCTTCCTACTTTTTAAACAGCTCTTCCATGTTATCAAGACTAACAAACCTGAGTCCTTCCGCTTAAAACTTTCTTCTTCTCCTGACAATTTGCCAGATGCATCAAGAAACTTCTAAGGAGAGAAGGAAAACACAGTAAGAAGGTACCACCCTGCACTGCAGACAAGCTGTCAGGGGTTCGCCTAGTTACAGGAAGTAAAGCGACACGATGCACTGTTTTTAGATGACAGTTTTTAGATAACTAACAGCAGATTAGAAGGAGTTTACGTGCTGTGTACTGCACCTGAGTGGCCTTCTCCTCATCACTGGAATAGCCCTTGGCAGACGCATCGAGTGATAGCGGTGCCCCTTTGAGCTCCTCTGAAAGCGTTTCGTCTGCACAAGATCAGCCAAACGTCACAAGCAATAGAGGTCGAATCCTGTATTGACTAGAAAGCTCAATTTAACGACATGCATAAGAAAAAAAAAAAATCCACCACCTGCTCCTTTATCTCTTCACACAGGAAACAGACAGTGGCTCAAACTCAGTCCAAAGGTTGTTTTATTTCTGGCCGTCAATCAAGCTCATTCCTTCACCCCTCATTAGCCCCAGCTAATGTTTCCCTGCTCAAGAGACTATCTACAAACAATACCCAGCCATCATAGCCATTACAAGAAATATCACACGGCAGAATGCTTATGAAGAAAACGTGAAGGAAAAAGGCAATATTTAAAAAAAAAACGAACACCAAAAAACACTACCCAAAAACCACACGCCCACGCATATCAAAACAACTTTTCTAATACATTGAAGAAGATTAAAAAAGAAATACCAGCAAGATCCACTGTAGGTAAATCGTCTCCCTTGGAGCTGGATTTGCTTTTCTTCCTAAGCATCTCCTTTTGAGCTCTTTGCCTTGATGCCTCCTGCTAAAACAAAATCAAGCCTA